>BQNB010134774.1:4805-15876 GCA_026074375.1 Tanacetum coccineum | reverse complement strand
AAAGATTCTTGAGCAATTTGACGAAAATTCGTAATTTCGTTCCGAAGATTGGTGGTTTTAGAAGGTGGGAAAAAGAAATTGATGAACTTAGAAACTAAGTCATCCCATGTGAGAATGGAATTTGGGGGTTCTTTTTCTAGCCACGTTTTGGCTACCCCATCAAGAGAAAATGGAAAGAGAAGAAGTTTGATGGTGGTGTTAGGTACATCCGGGTACCTTTGGTTGTTCGTAATGCTCTCGAAATGACGGATATGAGCATGAGGCTCCTCATCATTACCTCCTCGAAAAATTCGGTTTTGAACCAAATTAATGAGGGAGGATTTGAGTTCAAAGTTTTGAGCATTAATTATCGGTACAACTATAGCACTTTCAAACCCCCCGGTGGGAGCTTGGAGTTGCTCGGCCATAGGTCGGTCGTCGGCCATTGGAATCGGATCCAAATTGAGAGGGATTGCCTCTTGTCGGTGTCGAGATCGTCGACAATTACGTCTTCTTGGAATAGTATATTCCAAGGAGGAGCGAGTGCGCATGCACTAGTGAAAATAACAAAGAAGAATTTGAGATTAAGAAGATTATTTTTGGGGGAAATTACAATTTTTTAGTTTTTAATAAGAATGAAAACAAAAATATTTTTGGTAATCGTTTATTACAAGCTTCACGATAAGTCTCTAAGAATACGCACAAGTGAGCGGAAAAGCTTAGCGAGCCGCAATGACTACTTAGAGAATAGCTATCACTTTTCCTTAAACTCACCTTATAGTTTGTAAACTTAAAGGTCCGTCGTACCTCGCAAGTTTTTCACGATTTGTTTTGTTGTTAATTGGAATGGTTTAAGATGGATAGCTAGTATCCAAATGTTTATTATTATTATTATTATTTTTTTCTTAATTCGATAGGAATCGAATTAATGAACTTTTTATATTTTTATAGAAAAATAGCAAAATAACTTCCAAAGGAAGGATCTTCGAAACTCTACTTCAACGAATATTCTTCAACAATCGTTCACGACTTCCCCGGCAACGGCGCCAAAATTTGGTTGTAGAAAAACAAATTTAATATACTTATAGTATTAATCCCGTAAGAATTCTTTCCAAAATACTTCTCAAACAAGAGAAATATAAGGTAAAAATCTCACTAAAGAAAACACAATTTGTATATTTTTTTATCCGGGAAGTACTTTTCCTCGGGTCGTGTCCCAACGAAATCGTGAATTGAGAATTTAGGAATAATTCGGATTCGAGTTAAGAATGATAAAGGATTTTTTTAATGATTGATTACACTACAAAATATAATAGCACAAACTAAAAACAATGAAATAGCACGAAATTTAAATGCACAAAACGTAAAAATGCGAGCTAAAACTGAAATTTAAAATCTAAGGCACAACTTTTAACAAATTTTATACCTAAAAATCACAAATTTAAAATGAAAATTTTAGGAAAAAGAATTGGAATTTTTTAACTATTTTTGAATTTTTTATGAATTTCTAAAGTTTAATGAATTAATCAAAAATAAACTTTTTCTAAAAATTAACACTAAAATTTTTCTTTTATTTTTCAAAAATACTAGATTTAAAAAGAAAATTATTGCAAAAAGAATTTTAATTTTCCAACTATTTTTCTATTTTCTATGAATTTAATAAGAAAAAGAAAATCAATTAAATCTATTTTAATTCCTAGAAAATACAATTTTAATAAGAAAAATATAGAAAAATGATTTTTAGACACTTAAAAGGTGCAGAAATCAAATGGATAGAAAAGCCCTAATTTTTATCAAACAATTAAACACTAATTTGATTTATTAAAACTTTTAACCTAATTTCTTAAAACTAAAATCTAAAATATAAAACTATTTTATTATTATAAGAAAGACAGGGTAGGAAATGAAAGAAATGAAACTAAAGGGTAGGCGGGCTAACTTGGGAAAATTTACACTATAGTTAAAACGACTAACCTTGAACTATAAAGAAAATACAAAACAGACCCTACGCTTATGGCTTATTTTTGGCTTATTAAAAAGAGCTTTTCAGAAAAAACTCAAAACTACAAAGTTGAAGAACAACTTATTCCTATCAACTTTAACAAAAGCACTTTTCACTTTTATCCACAGAATAAGCTAGAAAATAAGCATCTAATTCCCTGTTACAGAAAGTATGTGTTTAACAAGAGATTTGGATTTTGGCTTATTTTGAGCTTATTACTAGATGAAAATTAAAAACAAAAGAAGCTTATTGTAGCTTAAGATGTGTTTTAAAAGAATTTAAACTAAAATTACCCTATTCTTAACAAATTTAGAAAGAAAATTAAGATGAGAAAGTGCTAAGTTTTTATTGACTGTTTTTGAGCTTTTTTAAAGTAAACTAAAAAGCTTATTTTTGAACTTTAAATGCTGAGATTTTGGAAATAAGCTACTATAGCAATCTAAATTCTACTTAGGTAAAAGGATTTCTAAAAATTCACAAGGAAATGAGAAACTAAAAGTGAAAATTGGCACAACCTATGCTGATATGAAATGCAATGCTGATGCAATTGACATTATGATTCTATACAAGCTAAACTTTAATTTTAAAACTCATGATCAAGTGACTATATGCATTAACAACTGAATTAACTAAATGAGATTTTTAAATGCTTGTAAATTCTTAAAGTCTAAACTACTTAAACTAAAATATTGCCCTGGTGCTAGAGAAGAGTTTTTAAACTCTAAATTTTGAATATCTACAAACTACTTCCTAAAACTTGATTAAATCCTGGTAAAATGTCCTAACTCAGCTAGATAAACGGATTTGACAGAATAAAATTGACTTTTAAGAGTCAAACACACCTAATCCAAACACTGCCTTAAGTTGACTGTCAAAATAAGATTGAACTTAAAATCTACTTACTGAGTAAATACTGCTAATGCTGATATAATTGGTAAAACCTTAAGTGCAGGCCAAAACTCTAAGTTTAGAACTCATTAACTGACTAACTAAATGTTTCCAAGCCTACATTAACCAAATTTGAACACTAGAATGCTGTGAGTGACTTGACTCTAAATCTACTTAACACTTTAAGTGTCCTGGTGCTAGTAAACTGTTTTAAACTATACAATCTCTAAGAATGCAAATTTAACTCCTGAATCCTTTGGAAAACTTGTCTTTTATAAGAAACTCAACTAAAGAAAAGGATTAGACTAATGGTCATTGACTTTTAGAGGTCAAATTGTGTAATGCAAAACAATAGTTAATCAACTGCCTTTATTCTTTTTTGCTTTTAAAAATCTATTTTAAAACCTAAACTTAGTAATTATCCTTATATCTACTTTTATAAAAACTAAACTACTTAAGCTATTTAAGCACTAAAAACCAGAACTTATTAAAAGAAATAAGCTAGTTTATCAGCTAGCTTTTCCTACTATTATGACAGAATTAAAGTCAAAATGAAGATTAAACAAGTTTTAACTAATGAAAACTTAAAACAGATAGAAAATAAACCTAAACAAACATGTTTGAAAAGGAATGAACAAGAATGAATAGCAATAAGCAAATGATTTAAGCTGAAATTGGCTATGAGATTGAAAATTAAACAATGAAAACCTTGATTTATGTAGTCTCTGAACTCTTGGTCACTCTGGTTGAGTGAGTGACCTTAAAACCACAATCCTATTGGCTTTCCTTAGCCTTAAAACCTCGCAGCTTAAGCTCAGATAAGATGAAAAAGATTGTCAACTCCAAAAGCTTCCAAACTCAATCAAACTGAACTCAAATTAACATTGTTGAATTAAAATAGACAAAATCAGTATTTAAAAAACTTTTAACAAAGTTTGAACAACTTTAGAACAAAAGAAAACAGAATAAGCTCAATTGAGCTTATTGCAAGCTATTAGCTAAAACTGAATTATACATGAAAACTTGAACAATACACAACTTCAATAGTTTATTTGCTTTTAGAAAGAATAGTACCAAGATAAGGAACAAAAAGTATTCAACTGACTTGAAAAGTTTAAAAAACTTAATTTCGAAGATGATTAGTTTACACGTAAAGTAAAAAGAGAAAATTACAAAGAAACTGAACTAACTAACTCGCTCTTCTAACTCTCTCTAAAATTACAATATCAAGCTACTATTTATAGGTAAAGGTGATGAGAAGATGAGAACTTCAATCCTTCCAAGCCGTTGATCACTTTTTAACTTGAATCTTAGCCGTTGGATGTGATGGTGATGTGTTCGCACCAATGGGAGGCTGCCACGTCATAAAATGATGTGGAGTTGTTAAATAAAACAAAAAACAAATAAGAGGTGGGTAGAGTTGTAAGGAATAGCAGAGAAGAAGGAATTTGGGAAAGTTGGATTTGTTCGTGTTTTTGGCGGGAGGGAAAAATAAAAAAAACAAAAAAACAGTTATAAGTGTTGTTAAGAGGAAAAGTTAACCCTGCGTTGTGTGTTTGAAAATGTGTCCTAATTGTATAACAAGCCCCTAGTTTTTCTTTTCAAATAGTGTAGTTTAAGATGATGTTTTAGAATTGGACATTTCTGGCCCTTTTAGTTTAGTAAACTTAGATAAGATTGATTTTTTGGGCTCATTGTTGGTGCTTTGTGATCCGAATGGTGTAGAAGGGACCCAAAGGGTATTTTAGATTTTGCTCCTCTTTCAAAGGGGTAGAATGGTCATTTCACTTCAAACTTTGACTTGACTTTTCATGATTTTGACCTCCTTTGACTTAATTTGACTTTTTCCTTGTGTCGGGCTGATCTGGCTTTGATATCTTTCCTCATGTTTTCACTTGATCACTTGTCTTTTCCGTTTCTTGTCGGTTTTTGCTCTTTTTGACTTTGATATCCTTTCCTGCACGTTGAGACACAAAAGCACACATATTTCCATCTTTTGGCATATTTTTGGCTTTTATTGGCGAAATCCTGGGTATTTTATGTATACAATTTAACACTTATCACCCTTTCACGAATTATTGAGTGATAGTGGCTCTCCAAAGTTATGCCGTAAACACAAATAACCATATTCTGACATTATTAAAAAATCAAGACTAGTGAATAGAGAACTGCTCATGACATACCATCTTGCCTAGCACTATGTTGTAATGCAAAGCTTGAGTTAGACAGTCGTTGGGCCTGAGCTTCTCCTTTTCAGTGAGAAGCTAAAATAAGAAAATAGACACATCACACATATATTAAGCACATTCGCAGTTCTTTAAATCCATTTTCTTATTCTCTAACCAACCATACGAAAAGTATAATTTATATAAAGGAAGTAGAATGGTTTGAAAATGTATTACAACCTCTCTAGAAAAGAAGAAAAAAACCAAGAAAGCTTATGAATTTTAAGAGATGTTCACCAATCAAATGTACCTTCTTCTTTATCATATTGAGAAGATCTTCAACACTTTTCTGCTCATCTAAATGAACGCGGAGAGGTGATGCATTGAAACAAAACTTAGGACCCAATTAATATTCCCACAATTTATCAAAACATAGACAATTTCAACTCTCCATTCAACAAAGAAGTGCAATCATAAGATATTAAAAAAAATACATGTTTTTTGTCTTGTGAAAGACAACCTTCAATATTTTTAGACTTTCTTGAACATTGTTCACTAGTAATTTCTTATACATAATATACAAAACGTGTGGAAAAAATGGCTTGTTAGAAGACTTGTTTAATTATCACCAGGATGACAAACTTATAAGCCCAGAAACCTTAGTGTGGTGTGTTAACATGTCCATCAGATTATTGCAGCACCATACTTCATGGGATGGGAATTGTGTTTTCCAAGATACGTGTTTTGAGGAAAAAAGTCTTACTGTATTTTTTATGGATCTTTTAAGTCAATCAACAGCTTGCTTCACCACCTCATTATATGTGTGCAACTTTGACATCTAAGGTCATTTTAAACTGGCAACTTGTTGGAACTAATGATATATATCAGTAGTTTGTTAATAAACTTTAGGTTATAATATAATATATAGTTTAATAAATAAAGTAGTTGGTAAAATAACCAACTTCTATAACTGTAACATGTGAACCATCATGTTGGTTCAATAGTTCATGTGTATGTTCATCTAGTATATATAGGTTAAAGAATCTGTAAACAAATCAATTCAATCAATCAATAATATTCAGTTTCTTTTATATATATTTGTGTATATTTCTGCTACTAGTTTCTGTCCCAATCTTTCTATCATACACTGCTGATGTATTATGGGTTTCTATGTTGGAGAATCGAGTAATCAGAAGAGAAGGGGACGTATAGAACAACAGTGGCATCAGAGCCAAAGGAATGATCAAAGGGACGATAAAGGCTTATGGATCAAACGTAAGTTAAATAACACACGTTTGAAGAGATTGCACGACATTAACAAAAAACTTGAAATTCTGGAATCACAACAAGACAAATGAAACAAGATAGAATTCAAGGCAAAAAGATTAAAGAAAGTAAGATGCTTCAAGTGCAAAGAAAAGGGACGCTTTGTCAATAATTGTCCGATTGTGGAGAAGAGATAGGAAGAGCCCAAATCGTTAAGAAAAAGATAAAGAATTAAGTTGCAGAAAAATCACAAACATACCATTGGAAAACTCAAGCCACGTGAACCCTATACCCAAGGTTATCGAGAAATAATCATAATTTCTGGAGACTACCTGGTACTAGGAACTGAAAATAGTTTTTGGGACAATTTGTGATATGTTAATTCAACTATCTCAAAACACATGTCACCATCCAAACATCTTTTATACAAAAATGACAGGAATTTAATTTTTTCTTTTTTCTTAACGTTTCTTTGTTCGAAGAAACAAGTCAATTTACTTTACACACATGGTATTGGTGGCATCAAATTAACAACCGAAGACACCAGTTACATAATTCCCTATGTCTCTTATGTACCCGAAATAAATATAAATGTTTTGAGCATGAAGCAATTGATACTCCAAGGTTTTGAAGTTGAAATAATTGGTGACAAGTGCAACATCACTCATATGTTCGATCCCATAAATGGTAAAAAGGATAAAAAGAGTCAAGTTCCTATTTGGTCTTTTTCTTAGTGGAACGAAAGGGAAGACGGTCTAAATGACCTAAGATTCAGATTGAAGGTTAATGGAAAATAATGGTGTCTCTTAAGGTTCAAACGATTGAGGAATTCATACAATTCATGAAATTAATGAATACAGATAATATATCATACAAACACAAAGAGGTGTTTACAAGAAAGTTTAATGATACGCTCAAATTGTTTCACAAGACAAAAGCAGGAAAGGATCTGGAAGGGAAACTTCCACCAAAAATATCGAATGTTGAAATCTGCTTATTTGATTTTTATAAATTTGTTAACAATTGTGGAGGCTATGGAAAAATATCACAAGCAGGTGAATGGATGGAAATAGCAATGTATTATGGATTTCCAAATTATTGTGATGAAGATCTCAAGAAGACCTTTGAAGATTATTGCTAACTCCCAATATCCTTCTATGAGTTTGCTAAAGGCAGGATGCCGAACAAGTACACCAAAGGAATGGGTACCTTAGAGGATCAAGCAAAAGGATTTTCTGATCATTTTAGCACAACTGTTGCTAGCAAACAAGCATGTCTCAAACAACAAAGTTATTAAGAAAATCAAAAAAGAAGATGATGACTTTGTCATCATTTGAAGTGAAGCCTCTCAAGTTCAAGAACCACCTGATTATATCATTAGGGGGGAAATGTTGGGAACTAATGATATATTCAGTAGTTTGTTTAATAATTTTAGGTTAGAAATATAATATATAGTTTAATATATAAAGTTCTAGTTGGTAAAATAACAACTTATATAAACGCAACATGTGGAACTCTATCATGTTGGTTCAATAGTACTTGTTCATTTGTGTCTGTTCATCTAGTATATATAGGTTAAAGAATCTGTAAACAAATCAATTCAATCAATCAATAATATTTAGTTTCTTTTATCTGTACTTGTGTATCTTTCTGCCACTAGTTTATGTCCCAATCTTTTTGTCATACACTGTTGATGTATTATGGGTTTCTCTTTGTTAGAAAGGAAGTCGAGTATATGAGAAGAGAACGAGGGACGTACGGGAAACAACACAAACTTAACATTGATACCACAACTGATCATTTTTGAATGCTTAATAAAATGATGGAACGTGGTGGGATATTAGTTAGAATATTAATTGGAGCCTCTGAAGTTTCTAAAAATGTGATTATAATGTCTCCCATCTATCGAATAAAAAATGAGAAGAAAAAAAATATTAGGACGTTTTAAGCCAACTTCACATATAAGAAACATCTCAATGTAAGAAAGGTTTAGACCACCTTACTCTATCCAAATGAAGTTTCCTTGTTAGTGGGTTCACAAATGACATACGGTTCACATTTTATTTCTTGATATAATGAAATTGATAAAAACATATTTATAACCTGCAGATATTATCACTAGAATAATAGGAAATTCAGGTATTCGAGAACACATGCTTCATTATTAGAATTTCTTCATTTTCAACAAATCCAACTCATTTTTAATCTTGAGATAATATCAGCAAGTTTATCGGAATTCTTTACACTTAAACAGCCAACGTAGTTGAAAAAAAAGATAATACGGTCCATATTATCACAAACCATGTTCGATAAAAACCATGTTGTCACACAAAAGAAGATATAGTTTAACCTCTATGTGTGCAATTTTATATTATAGGATACAAAATAACATATGTAATGTAGTGCAATTTTTCATTTTCATGATGCTTTACGAAAATAAATATATCTTCTTTACTTCTTGGGTGTGATATAAGATTACTTGTCTCATGTAAACAACATAAATTCAGTAAATTACAAGATAAGACCATGTATTAAAACTGTTAGGATAGTAATACCGGCCAGTCTCTTTTTCCACAACAAGTTGAGCTGATTAATGTGATTCTTCTTTAATACCCTCATCATTTGCCCTTGTATTATGATTGCAAATTTTCATTAGTTATGATAATTTAACGAACAAATACAATTGCATAAAATGAACACTGTATAGTCAAAACAAAAATAAGCAAACTGCAATATTGCAGTTAAATATGAGACAAGAAAAAACACAAGTTAATATTAGTAAGACATGCTAGGAGGTTAAGATATTGATAGTTGCGAAATTATACATGTTTCCTTGTTTTGATATGATATAATGCTAAATAAGTGTAAATGTCTGTTTTAGCGTTTATTTAGAGAAAAAGAAAATTTTTCCCGGAAAAGACCGAAAAACAAGAAAATCCAGCCATGAGCCCAAGAAGTGACGAAGCCTTATTTCTAGATCATTTACACATCGTATGCCATCCCAGAGAATACGACGCGTGAGCTCTCATCAAAGAATTACAAGTCCAAGAGCTGAAGACCCTTACGCCGTTTGCCCTATCGATGCACACGCTGCAAGGTCCTACTAGATAATGACGTGGATGTACTTATCTAGAGGCACACGAAATACACCATCAAGAAGCATACGCCATGTAGACAGACGAGCCCTAGGGATTTTTGACTATAAATACCACATTTTCTTCACTTATTCAACAAGCTTTGAAACCCTATTTCCCTTAGATGTTTTAGAGGGTGAAGATTAGAAGGAAGACCTCAAGGGTGAAGGTTTACACATCAAATAACATTCGATTATCAGTTTTACATTATGATTTCGATTATCTTGTTTACTCTAAATAATCTCCGATTATCTTTTGTTATGGAAGGCTAATCCTTTTGTGCTTGCATTGTTATGATCCTATTTTGATTCAATGATATTAGTTCTTTTGTTTATTCTATCGTGTCTTGGATGATTTATGTATTGTTGAAGACTTACGCCTTTGCGTAGACCATGGCTACTTGTTGATTATAGTTGTCTCGTATACTGGATAATGAACAACACACATATGAATCATTAATACAGTTGATCCCACTTCAATAGATCGAATTCCTTAAGCTTGTTTAAGGTTTAGTTATATTAGATAAATCTAAGACAACTATAGTAGAAACTAAGTTTGAATGTATTAAAGATTATGCGGAATCTAATCTTTAATATTAAGAAGAATTATCAATGAAATAGTAATTCAATGAACATACAATTCAACAAATAAGCTAAAATAATGATAATAATACGAATACTCTCAAAGTATTAAGGTTACAAAGATCTTGAAGCTAAGAATATAAAAAGATATATGAAAAACTATATCAAACTCTATGTCCTAGGGACATCCCCCCCCCCCCCCCCCATAATTTTCTAATCCCTAGGAGCCCTTAGTCGGATTACAATACCTTTCCTAAGTATCTAAAATCTTTTATAAACAACTAATACATATTCACATAAGTATGTACTAACACCAAACTAATACATAACTTATTAACCTTAATGCATTAACTTTTGTTCTTACTAGTCTTTTCTTAACTTAAGTAGTAGTAACTTTGTACGAGCAGTAGTAACTTATCACTAACAGTAGTAACTACTTAGAATATTTTCACTAGCAGTACTAATATTTACTAGTAGTAGTAACTGTGTACTACCAGTAGTAAACACTTAGCATATTTTCTTTGAAGTTCATGTGCAACACTAACTTCAGCTGAGTAGCATTAACACAAACATGGTGCTGACTAGTTATTCAAACACATCAAGAAGAATTTTAATCCCAACAATCCTCCCCTAAACTTGATATTCTTCTTCAAAATCATCAAGTTTCTTCATTTAAATCTTATCAACACTAGAAGGATGCTTCCAAACACTTCTTTACTTCTTAAGTTGTTTTATGATAAATTTAAGAAGCTGATAAGCCATTTCACTTTCATAGTCAGTCATAAGCTTCTTTTCCAACATCATTGAAAGTGTAAGTGGTGCAAGGGATACTTCTTCTCTACCAACATATAAATCTACACCTGTTGCATCATTAGGGAATGTACTCTACAAGAGTCATACAGCTTCTAATTCAACACTTTGTATTCTTGTTGATTCCTTCATACTTTATCTTTTACATGCGGTTCAAACATTGTTTTCAAATCACCTCATAACAACAAATCCAAGTCTTCCACTGGTCTTGTTGACTCATATTTAGATTTTACCAACTTGTACAAA
>BQNB010134773.1:2119-18262 GCA_026074375.1 Tanacetum coccineum | reverse complement strand
CTCAAATATACCACAGCTTATGGATGATAAGCCAGTTCTGGATGGGCTTATGGACTCTCACTAGCTTGTTTTATACAAGCTAGAGCTTGCAGACTCTTTGTTTAACCCTGTTTTGAGCAAGGGAGTTGTAAGTTTTTATTTTACTTATTTTGCTTATTTACTGTAGAACTGCTTATTAGTGCTTATCTTGCTTAGTACTGTTAGTTTAAAAATAGTTGTGTTATTTTCTTAGTTAGTACTGGTAGTATGTTTAGTTAATACTGTTAGACTGATTTAGCTTATTTAAGTGCTTATTATTGATTAATACCTGCTTATAAGTGCCTTATTTTGTTATTTGATAATCTGTTTTTAACAAATTTGGATCAAATCAGCTTGAATTAAGAAGAAGAAATGATTTTTGAAAACTTTAAGGGGTATTTTCAACTAGCAGTACTAACCCATAGTTAGTACTGCTAGTTCTCTTTTGGGATTTTCAACTAGCAGTACTAACCCATAGTTAGTACTGCTAGTTCTCTTTTGGGATTTTCAACTAGCAGTACTAACTCAAAGCTAGCAGTACTAACTCCAAGTTAGTACTGTTAGTTAAAACTGTTAGTACTGTTAGTTCATTTTAGCTTATCAGCTTATTATTTTTGCTTATTTAAGATTTCCTTAGCTTTTTTAGAGTAGTTTAAGCCATTTTCGTTTACTGTCTTTAGTAGAGCTTATTTAAGCTTATTCACCTTTTCAAAGCAATTTTAATAGCTTATCAGTTTGTAGTTTTTTAGCTTATCTGCCATTTTAGTTTATTCTTGTTGCTTATTCTTATGCCTGAGTGCTTATTAGGGGTAGTTAAATATCTGTTTTAGCCCATTTGCTTATTTCTCGTTTCATTGTGCTTTGTTAAAGCTAGCAGTACTAACTTTAAGCTAGCAGTACTAACTCCAAGTTAGTACTGTTAGTTGAAACTGTTAATACTGTTGTTAGTACTGCTGAGTTTCTCCTGCTTAACTTAGTTTAATTGCTTGCTGAATTTGCTTATTTAGAGTTAGTCTAGCTTATTTGGTTTGTCTTAAGCTTATTTGAGCTTATTTGTGTCTTGGTATAAAAGTTTTTAGTGTTTTTACCATTCCTAGCCTTTATGCATGTTGTAGCTTATTTTCCTTGCTTATCTTTTCGTGCATTTGCTTATTAGGTTTAGTTCCCAATCATATCCTTGTCATATTCAAACATCGATTATCAATTCGTCATTCGATTCTCCATTCAAGCCTCGTTGGGACATAACGACCCAGAAATATTCTATACTACTTCTGGTTTCATTGATTTTATAGATTTTGATCTTTGTTATATATTTATATTTATTTATATATAAAAAGGAGTAAGGACCCGCGAGTCATATGTATAAAACCGGTTTGACCCGGCGGTTCAACCGGTGACCCGGTGAACCGGCTACTAAACTGGGTCAACTAAAAACTGGGTTCTAAAACATTGATGTTAGTTTGTGATCTCAAAATCCTTGAACGCACTAAAATGCAATAAAATTTTAGATGTAATTCAGTATGTAACCACCCCTTCTGGCCATGTCACTAATCACGAGTAGTCATGCAATGCAATGTTGCTTCGAAGGCTTACCTGACTCGGTATAGTGGCCGACTATTTTCATGCTTTACTCATTTTATGGATACATGCTAATAGTTATGTTGAAGAAATACATAAAGCATTTCAAAATAATTATACTATATAACATTTATTCAAGTTGTGAATAAGCCGGTAATGTTTCAAAGCCACCGAACCAGGAGGTCGGATTGAGGGAAGGGATCGGCTTGGGTGCTTCGTAAAGCGACGACTTGAGTCGATACTGTTCACAAGCTGAGTCGAGCCTATGACTTGAGGGATTAAAATAATGAGGTTTGTTTGGTGGGTGGGTGGGTTTGTTGCATAGAGTACACGTGCCTTCCATTATCACTCTCACCTGTTAACAACTCCAGTTCATTTGTTGGGTGTGTAATTCCTTTCTCTAAATACACACACGAATTGTTTACTGAGGTGGATTAGATTTGAAGCAATAGTGAGTGTTTATGGTTTTGGTGTTTGAACAATTAATAAAGACATTTTATTGCTGCCTGATTCGTTGGTACATGGTATTTTGATCTCTTTTTATAGTTTGTATATTTGTGTTTCTGTTTGTTTAAGCTTTCTGATAAGTATAATATAAGTGTTGATTTTATGTGATTTTTGCAAGTTGTTGCTTATTTGCTTGTGTTGATGTTTTGATTTTCGTTTGTTATGCATGCTATTAGTAGATTTGCGGACATGTCTTTATATTTGTTTAGGCTTTGTGATATGTTTTAGGATATAATTTGTGGTCACCGGTTTTGATTTTGTATAGTTTATGTTAGAAATCAATAAAGTATCAGTCACTTACGGATATATCTTATGTAATGTCGTGTTTTGTAGTAAACGTTGTATCAACTTATGTTATCCCACATTTCCCCTAATAGGAAACATGTAAGCCTTCCTTAGTCTATAAAAGGAAGAGTAAGGGGAAGGATGTTGGTGGTGAAACTTGGCATATCATTTGGACTAATACATTTCTTATTATCTCTCTCTAGTTTCCCTCCAACCTCTCTTTCTCTCTAAAACTCTACTTCTCTTATGTGTGTTTGATATAAATTGTATAAATTCATCAGCTCGTTTGTTTCAATCTATGTTTGATGAGCACTTCAAATCTTCACCAAGTGTGATGTATACTATGACTCTAATTTCTGCTGCAAGTACGCTCTCCACGGGAAGATAAGAACGCAAGTGATAGTAGACTGTATCTGTGTGGAATAGAGACTAATGTGATCAGGAGTGTCTCCGCTCTCCGAAGTAGAGCTAGCAGTCAACATGTGTGTGTGTGTAGAAGAACGTAGACAAGACTCTCAATATCCAGGGATTGACGAATGTGCTAAGAAGACAGAGCTAAATAGTAGAAGAGAATTCATAAGATGAGAGTGTCTGTATGAGGGACACTTATAACTAATATACTTTGTGGGCGCTACCACCTTGAGGACGATGGTTCGTTTGTTATTGTACTTCTGAATCATCAACAAGGATAGTCGACTCGTCAAACATGCATACTTTAAGTCAACCACATTCTCACATTAAAAAATGAACTAAGGATCACCCATTAGACACAATCATTGGAAATCTCTCTAAACCAGTTTCTACAAGACAACAACTCAAAACCGATGCCATGTGGTGCTATTTCCATGCTTTCTTAACAAAAGTTGAGCCAAAGAATTACAAAGAAGCCATGAAAGAATCAAGATGGATCGGAGCCATGAAAGAGGAGATTCATGAGTTTGACAGACTTCAAGTGTGGGAACTAGTACAAAGACCGTCTAACACCATGCTCATCAGTCTTAAGTGGATCTTTAAGGTCAAATTAGACGAATTTAGGGTGTATTGAAAAATAAGGCTAGGTTAGTAGCAAAGGGTTACTGTCAAGAAGAAAGGATTGACTTTGAGGAGTCGTTTGCACCTATAGCACGTATTGAAGCAATCAAAATTTTTATAGCATATGCCACTTACAAGAATATGACGATTTATCAAATGGACGTGAAGACAAAATTTCTGAATTGGGATATAAAGGAAGAGGTGTATGTTAGTCAACCAGAAGGGTTTGTAGATCAAGATCATTCGAATTACGTATTCAGATTAAAGAAAGCTCTATATGGATTAAAGCAAGCTCCTCGTGCCTCGTAGACATGCTCTCAAAATTCCTTCTCAATCAAAAATTCGTCAAAGGTGCAGTCGATCCAACAATGTTTACATTGAAGGAAGGCAAGGATATACTCCTTGTATAAATTTATGTCGACGACATAACTTTTGCTTCCACTAATCCACTTTTCTATAAAAAGTTTGCATAAGAAATGGGAACATGATTTAAGATGTCGATGATGTAAAAAATGTCTTTCTTTTTAGGATTACAAGTTTCTTAAATTCGTAGAAGCATCTTTATTAATTAATCAAAATATGCTTTGGAAATGCTTAAGAAATATGGTTTAGAATCCAGTGATGTCGTGGAAACTCCAATGGTAGAGTGTTCCAAACTTGATGAGGATCCATAAGGGACTCAAGCTGACCCTACTCATTGCAAAATTATGTCCGGCTCCCTTATGTATCTTACAACAAGTAGGCCTGACCTTGTTTTCGCTGTCTGCATGTGTGTACGGTACCAGGCAAAGCCTACCGAGAAGCACCTAAATGCGGTTAAATGGGTCTTTTGTTACCTAAAAGGAACCATTAATATGTGTCTATGGTACCCGAAGGACACTAGATTTAAACTAATATCTTTCGCAGTTTTAGATCATGCAGGTTGCCAAGATACTAGACGGAGTACTTCAGGATGTGCACAATTTTTAGGAGAAAATCTAGTCAGCTAGTCGTCCAAGAAATAGAAGTGTACTACGATCTCAACAACAGAGGCAGAATATGTCTCCTTTTCTAGCTGATGTGCACAAATCCTATGGATGCGATGACCATTGACAGACTATGGATTTGATTTCAACAAGATTCCTCTATACTATGACTCTAAGAGCGCCATTGCTTTATCTTGCAACACTGTTCAACATTCAAGGACCAAGCACATCGCAGTTCGCTATCATTTTATTAAAGAGCAAGTTGAGAATGAAGTGGTTGAGCTTTACTTTGTCAAGACCGCATACCAAGTGGCGGATATCCTCACAAAAGCACTCGGAAGAGAACGCTTCGAGTTTTTACTCAACCGCCTTGGCATGCAGAGTATCACACTAGAAAAGCTCAAGAGTCTTGCAGAGTCAGATGAAGAGTAATTATTTACTACTTCTAGTATCATATGTATATATCATATTTAAAAACACAAAAAGATTTTTTATTTTAAAATATTTTTATGAAAAGAAAATACAAAAACATAAAACAAGAAAAAGCAAATATAAAATCAGAAAATTTAAAAACATAAAATTAATCTTCTCGACATGTCTATCCGCATCGATAATATTTATGATCCTAGAAATGTCATTCAATAATGACAGGGTCTGTAAATAAAGTTCGAACGAGAGTTTAAAAGTTTTAAAACATGTCATTTATACTTTTTCTATGGTTTGTTTGTAATCACATGTCAGATTGCAACTCGCGCTTCAGATAAAAGGAAGGTGTACACGTCAGTGCGCTTATCCTTAATAACGAAAAGATAAATCTTTTCGGTCTTGAGTTAGTGAATCAAAATATTCAATATTTTAAACTCAAGTCAAAGGTTTATGTACAAATCATTGCACAACCCGGGTCCCTCTATATAAGAAAAGTGTACGTGTTAGTGCATTTATTCTTCAAAAAGAAGATAAATCTTCTTTGACCCGAGCAATTTTTCCTTTAAAAAATGATTTTACAAATCATGTTGAGGTCACTTAAATTAAAAGCTGGAAATAAATCAGAATCCGTTTTCGTCATCAGAAAAGTTTTCAAGAAAAATTGAACTCATGAACAAAAGCAATAGCTCATTAAATAATATACAGGTCATTGTTGGAGGGGGAGAAAGTGCTTTGAAATGTTGTTTTTAAATAAGTCACGAAAATACACATAAAAGTTTTATAACTTAAAGGGCTATAATTTGAGGAGGAGTTAATTTATTTTAACTCCAAGGGCTTAGTGTGCCATAAGTTAATAACTTTAGGGCTTAAGATTAATTTGGGAATGAGTGTTTTAAGGCTTCAAAACTACAAGGACCAAATCTGTCAACTCCTCATAGTTTACAATGGGCTAGGATAAGTTTTGAAAAAGTTAAGGCTAAAAGTGTCAAAACCGAATCCGAAACCCATAACCTATCATTTCTTGCGATTTAACTTGTTTTTCAAAATCAAAAACTCATTTTTTTCTCCCACCCAAATCGCAAGAATCAAGACTCAATCAAGAATTCGTTTTCACTCAAAAAGGTATAACATAAAGATTGTTCATAATCATTTAAATAACTCATGTGTAAAAGGAATCAACTTGTTTCAACCATAATTGCTCGAAATTAATTAGAATCGAATTAGGGTTCTTATTTTTTAAGTTATGAATTGGGACAATTAACCATAGGGATTTTGATCATGTAGGTGCGTTTAAGTGATTGCTAATCCGGTTTTAAATGATTTGAATCCATGTGTGAGTAATGTATGATTATTGTTGTGAAATAAGATAAGTTCATAGGGTTTTCGTGTATAGTGAGTAGGTATGTGTTCTAAAGGTTGAATATAGCTTGTTAGTGCCTAAGAAACACTTCTTTGAATTCTTGAATCATAAAAAGTAGTTTTGTGTTTGTGATTTGTGGTTTAAAATGAAAGTGTGTTTGTGAGTATGTTTAGATACAAAATAAGTTATTATGAGGTGATAATGTTGTCATGAGTGTGTTTAACACTTGAATTTGAAGTTTTGAGAATAAAAATCTTGCGATTTATGATTGCTAAAATCTTGTAGTTTAAAGAAGGGTTCAAAATTTGCGGTTTAACAAAAGGTTCATAACAAGTTATTAAAAATGGTTAAAATTAATTTTGGATTATTGGACAATGTGAACTGTGTGTCTTGGATTGTTTTGAATTGGAGTGTTTCAAATGAACTATATTTCACCTGAATTCTTAAAATGAACCACTGATTGGAAATGAATGTTTTGTATAAGATTTGTAACAGTTATTGTACTCATCGGCATCCGTGGTATTTCTGCTACCCCATTCTGACATGCCATAGCTCTCAGCTACAGCTTATAAGCATGTGTTCTTTTGTCGTTGGATGGTGAGAAGCTCAAAACAGCCACATCTGTAATAACAACATAGTCCTGTATAGCTCGATAACAGTTACAATTATTAATAAGTATATAAAATTGAAAAGTCATAGGATCTTTTATTAGCCTTACCCGAATGCAGTGCCTAAAGAAATTTGAAGCTCGCTACGAAGCTCATCCAAATTAGTTGATGTAAGCCCTTCGCTCTAGTGTCTAACCCATGTCCTCTAAGTAAACATAAAAACCTTTTCATGCTAAACATTAGGAGGTGTATACATGACACACTTTAAGTTATTCACTTCATAGTAGAAAAACGTAATTGATACCTGTGCATAGCCGGATTCACCATTTCAACAATTCCAAGCTGAAACAGTAATTGTAACCCAGAATCTTACAAGGCTTTGAAACAACCTATAAAGGTTTAAAAAAACAATATCATAATCGGTTTTAAAAAATAATATCATAGTCGGTTTAAAATAATATCATAGTCGGTTTAAAAAACAATAATGACGCGAAGTTAGGATAAACAACAGAAGTAAAGCCATACCTTCTCATTGATTACGATGATTTCCAGGTTAGACACTTTTGGTTTGCTCTAAACTGATTGCACCAAACACTCGGCATTTGTTCTTAAGCGTATGCATAAGCACAAAATATAAGAAACCTCATACCACGAAGCTATTAATGAACATATGCAACCGCCTTATGCATATAGAGAAAATCATAGACATAACAGTAACAAATAAGGCTCGGATTTATGAATATAGTTGCGCTACCAAACACCCACCATGGTTGCAACCACACTTTCGTTGCGACTGCCCAACCAAGATACGGGCGTAGGTAAACTACACATATTAAACATAAAGTTATCATCATCGCCTGATAAAAAGAGAAAGTGTACGTGTCTTTTGCACAAAATTTTCCGCTGTAACACAACAGAGTCTAAGGATCATCACAACCAGGTAAAACGAAATGACAACCTACACACAACTTACTCATTTGACTGTGTGAGTGTATCCCTGTGACAACCGTGATTTAGCGAGGTTAGTTTAACCATTAGTGTTAACTTGCCTAGTTTTATGAGTTTGGTATTATGTGCTTAAGATGAATTGGTGATATGTGTGTTATGATATACATGTTATTATAAGTGTTTGTGATGGTAGAAATGAATGATTTAGTCATTTCATTTCGTATGTGATGGTGATTTCGGAAGTATAGTGATTTTCGTTATTTTTATCGTCGGTAAAATTGAAGAAGTATATATCATTAAATTTCGAGTTGACATTAATTAGTGAATTGAGATTTCATAATTTATTTATGAAGTAATTAGTAAATAATAATTTGGGAAAAATAATAATAAGTAGTGTAAGTGTTTTATTTTAAGTTATGTATTTTTTAAGTATTTAAGGTAAATAAGTAGCAAATAGTTTGTATTTAAAAAATATACATATAAAATATACATAGGAGGGGGAAGAACGAAATTATATTGAAAAATAAAAAAAATTAACTAAATTTTAAAAGGGGTGTTTGTTTTGGATCGGTTTTAAAAAAAGGGAAAGAGAGCCCAAGTCCAAGTCAAACTCCAATCAGTATTTTTATAAAAAAATAAAACTGTATCCCCATTTTTTTTCATCCAGACGAACCATTCCAAAACCCTAGCAGCCATTGGTGACTTTTTTTAGGCTTTTAAGAAACAAGGTTTGATCATCTTTTACAAATTCTAAAAATTGTTAAATCTTTATTCTATTAAACAAGCTATGTTTTGATTTTTGTCTTAATTATGTAATCAATAAATTGATGGATTAATGTTAATAAAGTTCTGTATTAATGAAGTATTGGTCATCTAGTAATGATTAGGGGATGTTAATTAGCATGTGGGTGGGTTTAACTAGGTTTAATTATGGAAAATTCATAATTGAAATATGGGCATAATTTTAGGTCATCTTGTGAGAGTCATAACTTGGTCATACGAATAGATTTTATTGATTTTCTTAAGCCTAAAATTATCTACAGAGAGTCTACTTTCCAACCTAAGTGGTTTTATGAATTAAAAGTGAGTGGAAGTCAGTCAAAATAATTTTACAAGATTCATTTTCAAATCTGAGTTTTTGACGCAGATTCTGAGTTGTGCTTGTGAGGTCGAAAACCATATCAAAACATCTTTTTAATAGATGGGATTGATAAAGTAGTATTCTTATGATGTCTTTAAATTGTTGAAATTTTTGTAGATTTTTCCCAAGTGTCTAAATGGGTCTGGTCGAGTCAAACTTTTGAGTGATCCAATCAGGTCAATTTCTGGACACTTTGTGATGTTGAATTTTTTTAAAATAGCTAGACTCAATAATATTGTTTCTAAAATTCACAGTAGTTACACAACTCATTAAAGATGTAGGAAATGCTGTATAAAAAGCTAATTAGGTCATTTAGTATTTTATTAGTGATCATGAAGTGACTATAAAATTTTGCTATAATCTAAAAACTTAAATAAAGGGATTTAAGGTATTTAGAGTATAAATAAAGTATGAGAAGCATGGTAGGGTGTTTATAAGCATATTATAGACATTATTATCGATTAGTTGAAAGGTTACATGTTTAAGGACGTGAAACCTTAATCATGTGTAACCCGTAGATTTTGTTTGTGTAGACTTTGCTTGGAATTTGTGTGCGCGTTCATAAATCTTGAGGTGAGTATTCATAGCCCATTTTTCTGTGTTTTCTTGGGGTAAAAATGATACTAAATGGTTTTGGAAATGTTTTATTTGCTATGAATAATTGTTTTACTTGGTTTTGGACATTACTTGATATTATATGTCTTATGTGTATGCATTGTTGGATCAGAGGGGTACACTTACCCATGATGGATCGGAGGGGTACGCCTACCCGGGATGGAACGGATGGATACGCCTATCCTATGTTTGTGTGGTACATTCTGGCTGAGCTTGGTTGCTTATAGTTCCAGTGCTAATCTAAGCCCGAATGTGTGATTAATTGTGTGATGATTTTAATTGTTGCATTTGTGTATAATATTCTTGTATGTCCTAATGATTCTGATTCGCATCAAGAGTAAGTAATTTGTGTCAAACATGTGAATCTCACCAACATTATTATTGACGTTTTAAAGTATCATTTTCAGGTGAGCATAGTGAAGCTAAGGAGGTTAATTTGTGGGGCTAGAGAGACTTTAGGATATCTGCATTTTGAAGCCTTCTTTGCTAGAGACTTCATTTATATTTTCATATTTTGGTTAATTTGATTATTCATGATGTTATGTTTGGATTTATTTTATATGTCTATGTATTGTGTGTGTGTGATTAACCTCAATACAAGACCCTTCTTATGTTAGGTGTCGTCATAACACTTTGGATTTTATTTAGTTGCATTTCTAGTTATTCTCTATTGTTGACACCAATGTGTTATGATGATGCTTATCTTGTTACGCCTCGCATTTCCGCCTTGACGGGGTGTGACAGATAGGTATTAGAGCCATTGGTTATAGAGAAGTAGGTGGTTTGACCTAGACTATAACCTAAGAGTCCTTCATATAGCTGCATAATAGGATTTATGTGTTTAGCTATCTACGTGTTTTGTTTTCTTGCTTTTCTCTGAGTTATATTTCAACCTACGGGCTATCGGATATCAGAAGATCCAAAAAAGGAGCCAATTAAGGAGGAGCCTCTCGAGGAACCGAAGGAGGAAGGGTAGTTAGAAGAGTCGTAAAAGGAGGCCAACTCAGATCTCCTGTCAGATGCTCGTAGCAGGCCTGAACCTGCGGAGTCGGGTGACTCTTGCGAAAGCAAAGCCAAACCCAAGCGAGGCCCAGCATAAGTTTATTTAGTCTTTTACCCTGACACGTTGCTATCGATGATTATTTTCGGATATTACGTATTTTTGGGCACTTGACCTTTGTTTTCTATCTATCGTTTTCAAAATCTTTATATAAATAAATATTGTTTTGAAGGAGCATCGTGTTTGTGTTATATTAGGGTTGTGTAAGATTTCTATGTGATATATGTAGATATTTGTGCGTTATCGTTGAAATGGGTATTCATGGAAGTAAGTACATGTGTGAAAGGATGCATTTATAATTATGGGTGGCCAACATAATTATAAAGGCATCACACACGTAGACTTGTGGCCATGATTGCATTGATCGGTGTTTGTTTGTAAGGTGGTAGTGCAAGATGTTGTGATATGTGCGTTCATGATAAAGATAGTTGTATAGTTAGGGTATTATTCTCCTAACTAATGTGTGATATTATTGGGCTCAGTTGCGTAGTCAGCAAGTTATTTTCTGCCTATCAATTGTGAATATATTAGATGCCTCTTATTACTACCATTATGATTATTTGATAGTTTGTTTGCTCGATTATTCGTTCAGGATATCTAACTCTCATTTTTAGCATTTCTTATTCGTACCATGTCTGTACGGATGTTCTATCATCCCCATTCAACGTCTTGATATATGTTGGTTGTTCGGATCTACTAATTTTGTCTATTGGTATGTTTCATTGGTTCTTTCCTGGCATTGATTACTCGTATGTATAGCTGATTTTCTTTCAAGCGGTATTTGTTCGTAACAAGATTATTACGTATATTTATGTTGCGGTTGTGGTAAGGGACTTCTACAAAAAGTTTTACAACTCCCTAGGCAGTGTACCTAATCGTTGTAGTGTAGTATAGGCAAGACTCGGGGGTTGTTATCGTTCTTTAGGGGAATAGGTTGGGAAGGCTTGATCACGATCTAACAGAATTCTAGGGGTTGAGAGAAGATTATTTTTGTGTTTTTATATTTTATGAAAGCAGTAAATCATATGTTTGAGAGGTTGGTTGGTTTTAGCTATTAAACTAAATATAAACTAAGCTACTGGTGATAACAATATAATAAAAGATTGTGTTTATTTAATCATGTATTACTCCCTAGATTGCTTCTCCTAGTGTTGTTGCTTTGTCACACTTGTGATGATCTATGTAATTATTTCCTAAGTCATGAACGAATTACACGAACCCGCCGTCTATTTAATATTTCGTTAAGGAAACGCACAAGTAAGGTAGTATAAATACTATTACAAGGCCCCTAAGAGTATATTACATGCATTTGAAATATATTAACAGTGGATCAACCATATAAGGGGCAATGTAGTATGAAGACTGTTACCCGATGGTATCCTTTCTACACAATCATGTTTTCCTAGACATATCAATAGCAATACAGAAAAAAGCTAGTTTTCTAAGTCCTAACATGCATATTCATCACAAGAAGCAACACCGCTAAGATCTACATCCTAGGTTTCATACAATCATAAATAAACACAATAGAAGGTTTAGCCAAGCATGTTAAAGATAAAGCAAGAACATATAAGAATCGAACAACAAGACATATTGAATGATTAAGATAGTCTTACTTGATTAAAACATGAATTAAAGAAAGTACAAATAGGGGTTTGAGGCCCTAAAATCGTCCCTAACAGCTGCTAAACGAACTAGGGTTCGTCCCTTTCTTTTACTCTAAAGTTACACACTTAAAACCCTAAAAACGGATTTGTATATATAGGAAAATCGTTGTGATTGCGTCACGTTTTAATCGTGACGCCATCATGAGTAGAATATTCTAGATAATGGGTTGGGTCGTGCATTCTGACGTCGTCTTAAGATCTTGTGACGCCGTCTTGGTATGTGATGGCTTCACGTGTAATCTGTGACGCCGTCTCCAGCTTCTGAGTAGAAATTATTGAGAAATGTTGGTGTAGGTCCGTAGTCTTGTCCGTTTCTTCTCCAAATGAGCCCAAGTCATGTGTATTTCCTCCAAATGCCTTCCAAATGTTGAATACCTAAAAAGGAATAATTAAGTACCTATTTTGGGCATAAATGCACGATTTAGGAGGTTAAACAACCCCGAAAAAGTATATAAAAATGACACCTCATCAAATACCCCTACACTTGGGATTTCTTGTCCTCAAGCAAATGGGCTTTTCTATCTAGACAATAGCAATATGAGGGTCATTTTACCTACTCTTTAAAAGTATTTTACAACAGAAACGGATGGGATATATTTGGGTGGCTTTGGGTGAATTTGGAGTGGAAGGGTTAGCTAATTATTTATACGAATACACGCTAGGTGTATAATAAAATTATAACATAATGGCGGAATGGAAAATCAACACTCATTCACCATGTATAGCATATAAATTTACAATAGGTTGGTAAAGGAATCAAGCCTCCCCGCGGGTGCAGATTAATTCATATTCGTATCTAAGAGGTCTTTTAATGGGTTGTGGGGATGTAGGTGTAAGACAACATATAATAGAAACGGAACGGGATGGGTATATTTGGCGTGAGCTTGGGTGATTTGGAGTGGAAGGCGTAAGCTAATTAATTTATTCGACTAACGCTAGTTTGGTTGCTAGTAAGCCAAGACTCGGACAAAGACTATACAAAAACTATACACAACTCTAATTAATTTTTTTTTAATAAATAAAACATCAACAATTGGGGGTTTATAAAGCACGTACCCCTACACTAGAGAGCTTTGTTAGGAATAAATCTTCTCAAGATACTTAAAGTACTGCAAGAATAACTAACAGTACTAATGGAGTTTCGTAATGCTGTACATACTTAGTACTGCCAGTGTTAGTTAATACTGCTAGGAGAAAGTGTTAACACTGAGATGGGCTCAAAGCTGCTGACTTGTTTTTAGAGATAGTATGCATGGAGTTATTATGGGTTGTTTGTAACTTATGACCTAAAAAGATAGGTAGTTATCTTTGTAAAGGACTCCTTGTGTTCTATAAAAGGAGATAATTGGTTTCGGATAATAATTATACTTAGACGATTCTTTTAGAAATAGATTGTGATAGCTTCGAAGGGTTGTAACCCAAGTACT
The DNA here is from genome assembly GCA_026074375.1 of Tanacetum coccineum. NCBI lineage: Eukaryota > Viridiplantae > Streptophyta > Magnoliopsida > Asterales > Asteraceae > Tanacetum > Tanacetum coccineum. The sequence goes on along the minus strand of BQNB010134773.1, from coordinate 4,625 downwards.
ATCATGAGTACTCGTATTATTATTTAATATATTGAAGCAGTTTGATTTTACTTATTGTTCATTGGTTGTTTGAGTTCTAATTATTGTTCTATTGATAAACATCTCTAAGTATCAAAGTGAGATTCCAGCATTACACTTGGCTATACATACAAAGTCTCACTCATTGTTAATTGGATTCTTCCAAGTGACTCAAAACCCTTTACTACGTAAGAATCGGTCAAGGCGTATGATCAAAGTGGGTATCAGAGCTAGATGTGCTTTTAAAGAAACTTTGTTCTTGAAACAATGGAGTTGGTATTCACAGAATATGAGATTGGCAAAGACTTACATACTCAAACTTCGGGGGAGTATGTGTTGTGGGAAATCAGGAAGTCAAGCAGTACTTTCTGATCAAGATTATGCGTTATCGCCGTATGTCTGGTTGTGTATGAGAGGTATAGGATAAGCTGCTTGATGATATAACCACCCCAACCCTCCATATGAGGTCAGAACTCTCTCTTGTTTTGTGTGTGCAGGTACGGATATATCAAAAATCACAAGAAAACCATCAAAAATGGGCAATCACGGACACGAGAACGGAAGAGCGTGCAAGAGCCGAAAGCCAAAGTTAGAAAAGTCAACCCTCAGTCAACTCTGTTTAAAAAGTCAAAGTCAACACTAAAGGAAAAATCCGAAATCTTAAACAACCCCTCAAGTTTCAAAAGTTACACAAATGGTCCCTAAGCCTAAATGGGCCATACCCGGATCCAAAGCCCACTACCCTTTTTATAACTTCAGGGACTAAATATGCCATTTATGAAAGATTAAATACACTTGATGTGTATTACATTTTCACTTAAGAAAGACAAGGACTAAAACTGCCATAATCCTAAACTCACCCCCGTTTACCTCTTTCAGTTAAAAAAGAAAAAAAAGGCGCGAAATATTGTTATTACTATTCATTATCTTCCTCCTTTTACCACTATCTCAAATCAAAGGGCAATTCGGAATTAAAGGGCGAGATAGGCAATTCAAGTGGTCAAGAACACCCTGGCAGAGTTAAAACGTCACTCAAGCACCATATTGGCCAATTCCAACAAAGGAATGACACGTGGACTCGAAGAAAGCACAAGGGTGTGTGGGTTTTACACTTCTAGCACTCAGACAAGTAACACAAGCTGTCACATCAAAGGATTGCCAGCTTGGCAATCTGTTAGATATTAGAAAAAGACTCGGTCACCCCGTGTATTTTACTGTTCAATATAGCTCGTAGTTTAATAGGTAAACGTATGACTTTTGGTATTGAACCGGGTACTAATACCCGGTGTATTGTAAGAACTATAAATACCTCTTCCAACTTTGGAAGAGGTAAGCATCTAGTCATTTTACACACACTCTTAAGTGTGTTTTCCTTTTTCTCTCTCAACTATTCTCTCTCTCTAACTTTCTCTCTCTAGATCTCTTTAGATCTATACATGTTTGTGTGAATTCGGGAACCTACAATTGGTATCAGAGCCATGGGGTGGATTCGTGATTGATTCATATGGTTAAATAAGCTCAAATTCGTGGCTTATTTTTGAAGAAAAAAAACCCACGGCTCGTTTTTGATTTTGGCTTATTTGTTTGTTAATCTTGATCTTCTCTTGTTCTACACATCAAAGAGGCTAGGTTGTATCAATTTCGTGTGTTATACAAGCTCAAAGTTCGAATTATAAGCTTTAAAAGGTTAGTGTTCTTCGTGGAGAGTTGCCTAATTTTGGTCGATTCTCAAAGAAAGACGTGTTAAGGTGTGTTTAAACTTGATATACACACTTAGTGTTGCATGTTAGAGCTTTGATTCGTGGATAGAAAAGCTTATTTGAGTGATTTTGTAAAAATCGTCCTAGTGTTCTTGGTGGAGAGTTGCTTATTTAATAATATCTCTTGCCGGCGGTTTGACAAAGTAGGGGACAAGATCCACGATTTAAGGAAATAGTCAACGGCGGTTTGACCTGGTCAACAGCGAGTTGCCAAAAACAGCGAGTTGCCAAAAACAGCGGGTTGCCTAAAACGGCGGGTTGCCTAAAACGGCGGGTTGCCTAAAACGGCGGGTTGCCTAAAACGGCGGTTTGCCTAAAACGGCGGTTTGCCTAAAACGGCGGTTTGCCTAAAACGGCGGTTTGCTAAAACGGCGAGTTGCTAAAACGGCGAGTTGCTAAAACGGCGAGTTGCTAAAACGGCGAGTTGCTAAACGGCGAGTTGCTAAACGGCGAGTTACTAATTGGCAGCGGTTTACTAAGAATTTTTTGTGTGAAGAAAAGGGTTTCAGTAAAACAGCCATAACTTTTGATCCGTAAGTCCGTTTCAGGCCCGTGACCTCTCAAATCGAAGAGAAAAACGAGACGGATCACGCTCTAGCCAACCTTTAGCTAGTTACGGATTTTTCAAAGCCCAAAACACTCGTTTACTATGATTTTTTGACATTTTTCAGTTTTTTGGAATTTGTGTTAGACTTGTTTTTGTTCTAGCTCACGGCCCATCTGTATTT
>BQNB010134772.1:0-16260 GCA_026074375.1 Tanacetum coccineum | reverse complement strand
TTGTTCCAACTATACTCAACTTTTTATGACTATCGTATGGGATACATTAGTCATACACATCCTTGATTTCAATATTCATGCATACATTATTGGTGACTATTATAACGATTAAAATGGTCATATACTCTTTATAAATCTTTTGATTTCAACATTTACATTTACAAAAATCTATGAACTTATCAACTTTATGTTGACACTTTTAAACATGTTTTTCTTAAGTGAATTAGATGCTTGGCTTACTTGATGTGCATTGGAGTCTAAAATTTCAAGATTTCATACATGGATTTCTACAAACAAATCTCGTTGTGCTACTTTTAAGATTTTCATTGTGATGCAATTATGGGACAAATGTTATATCAAGTTCGATTTCAATTAAATTAACGAGATTACTTTTCAAAATGACACATTTAGAGGTCGTTCCCTTTTATCTTTTGTTGTTGTATTATGAAGTAACGCTTCTAGTCAATATTTCTGCTGTGACCCATTTTTAGAGGTGTTACAGATTGGTATTAGAGCCAAGGTTATAGAGAACTAGGTTGCATATTTTACCCTAGACTATAACCATTTTCACAAACATTGCATCACATCAAACATTTTCAAAGTGCATACACACTACTTGCTTACATTACTTGTTACATTAAGTGCTTACATGACATACATATCTATAATATATATGCTTACATCCTGTTAGGTTCAAGAAAAGTGTTGATTATGTGGTTTTATTATATTTAGTCATTAGTCTTTATTTTGTTAAGAATAATGTAGCTTGTAATAAGGTTTATTATGCTAAAAGTAAGAAATATCATAATTATCAAAGTCTAGGGACTAGAAGTGAAACATTAGAAAAATAAAGGAAGTGAAGCTTCATTCCCTCTCCTATAAATACCCCTCCTAATCACCATTAGGGGGTTAAGCATTGTAATAATCTTTTCCTTTTTTCCCTATATTTTATAATATTTGAAAATTAAATACTTGCCTTCCTCTACTATTCTCTCTAAGCTTTCATTGATGATCATGTATGATTCAAGATAAACAATACCTAACACATCCTTTGTGTATATCACACATTTATTTATATAAGAGTTATTTATATAAATACCAGAACATTTCTTTAGACATTGTGAGTTACACAATGGTCTCACTTCGTTCTCAGACATTGTAAGTTAAACAATGGTCTCTAAAAACATTTTTTCATAACTTTATACAATATCGTATTACACGAAACCATCACAATTTTATTTACATAGAATTATGTATGAATCTAAGTATTATAAATCTTGTATGGGCGAGACTTGTAATAGGAGGATTGATATGATAATTGCTATGTTAACGAAACCCGTTATAGTTCTGTTCACATGGAATTATGTATGAATCTAAGTATTACAAGTCTTGTATATGCATGACTTGTAATAGGAGGATTGATATGATAATTGCTATGTTGAATCGTTCATAAAGACCTTTATCTTATTTAGTTTAACCATGTACTCATCAGCTATTTTGAACACTATGTCGATTTCCCCCGATTGTTTTACTCCTCGTCTCCGAAGACGAGTTTTAAACACTCATCCCATGCTCATTAGAGCAACTGCATTGTCATGTTATCCACCACCTTGAAGGTTATGTGAGTACGCGTATTGCATCAAAAATTATTAAGTAGGATGATTTATAATCTCTTTATTTGAAAGGATTAGGACGCCTCTTCATTTAAATGAATAAATTGTAAATCACCAAACCATAAGTTTATCAATTCATTATTTACATAAATTGGGATGCTTCTGTATGCAAATAATGAATTATAAATGAGTGGGCTTAATGGTATCTAATATGACATGAGTATGAACTCGAACCTGACAATCACCGAAGTCTGTTAAAAGGGTCTAGAAACACAATCGTGTCCAACCACTCAGCAGAATCTTAAGGCCTCACTTGAACTACCTTATCTCATTCTTAAGTTATTACTTTCGCCGTTACAAATCCTTGCAATCTTGAACTGTCTGTGGAGCTAACAGACTAAGAGTAATATTTCATCGTCGATCGCATAAGCTCTCTAGCGAGCTCCTCCCATTTTTTGAATGTTATTCTAGGGATATTGTTTCTCAAAATGTCCTCACTCTCCGCATCCCATCACTGTTTGTTATAGTTATTGTTGTTATGGTTGTTGTTGTTGGGTCCTGGAGCGGTCCCAGCTTGTACAACTTTATCCAATAGGTAATGCAACCCCCTTAAACTAGATAAACACCTATCGACAAAACATCTAGTCGAACTATTCATTTTGGGCCACTAGTACGAAGACTTATGTCGCGATACATCCTGGTACTGCCAAGTAAGTTGAATACTTACACCCATTAGCCTCGTCCGATGTAAATCATCAAACATTTCAGATATCAGAAATGAGAAGCTGTCCTTAAACATTTAAAACTTTATACAAACATACTCACGCGACTACACTTTCTCCTTCGATGCTTTCACTATTAAGAGACTTTCTTTATAACGCGTTTATATCAATTATAAAACCAATAATGATATTTTTTTTGAGGTGCCTATGCTAATGGATTAAATATCCTGGTCAAACCTAGCCAAAAGTTATGTATATTAAGAAGTGTCAAAACATCAACCTTTGCTGAATAAAGTTATCAATGCCATGTTCAAAACTGGTTTATTGAATCTTAAATCTTTTTTTGGTCACACAATAGGTTAACAAGAATCGAATCTCAGGACGGAATTCCTTTAAGGGGTAGGTACTGTAACAACTGACAATTTCAAAACTTTAAATGACTATTTTACCCTTTGACTTTTTGGGTCTGACTTGAGTTTTTGACTTTTGACATTTTATTATCACATAAAAACAATTACTGCTTAACCGGTAAATTTTCGAAACATATTTAAATAATAAATCGTATTTATTATTACATATTTGTCATTTATAAATTTCTTTTTCAATCTCATTTGGCTTGAAAACGAGAATATCTCGTTAATTTTGAAAACCGCACACAACGCGTACCGACACGAAAATAATTAAATTATATTTAATTATCACTTTTTATTAAATAAAAATATTTAATAAAATTTTTTATCATTTTTATTCAGAAACGTTTTGGTTTAAAATACGAAGGTATTCAAGGTTTTAATGTCATTTTACGGACAAAGTTTATCAGTGATACACAAATAAATAATAAACATTTTAAATAACTTTATAAAACATTTCTGAAATAATAGTCATGTAAATACTCATTTTTGTAGGAAAAATCATTTGGAACGCAATGGCGCAAGTTTCGTGTTTTGAATCATCCGTTAAGTAGCTTAAACGAGTCCCGAACCACTATTTTACAAAAATTACCTTTCCAGCCCCTCTAGCAATATGTACAAATTCAACCCTAAACTATATTAAACTTGCCATATTTTTAGAAACTTTCGGGTATATAAACATAACCAACTAGGGTTTCATCATTATAACCCTAGCCCCCACTCATTCTCCTCTCTTTTTTCGGCTAAACTTTGACGCCGCTCCGGCCATGCTCCGGCCACCACACCGAGCACCCCTCCACGCCATCACCATTCTCACGCCACCACCACACCATCATCTCCAACATCATCGCCATCCACCACCATCGATCCACCGGATCTACCACCCCATCGTCACAGCCGACCACGCCACCATCCCCACGTCACCAACATCATTGTCACCATCACCTCGCCACCATCTCCATCACCTCGCCGCACCACCCTCCGTGGCTCAGTCGCTAACCGAAACCACACGTACTTTCCTCATTTTTTCTTATGGAGGTTATATTTTTATTGTATTTATTTAAGTTTGGTTTTTCTTAACACCTATAAAGGTGCGTTTGGTTTTCATACTGTATAGGGGTGTTTGTTTTTGCTCATGTTAACGCCCTAGTTGGTGTGATTCTGTGAGCTTATACACCGATAAAGGTGCGTTGGCGTTTAACATAACCACCAAAGTTGTGGCGATTTGTTTGGTTTGCTTGTTTTACTGCGATAAAGGTTGCTGTTCTTGTTTAACAACAGCACCACTAGGGTGCGTTTGGGTTAATAAAAACCCCAAAAAGGGCGTGTTTGGTTTTAACAGCCTTTAGGGCGTGTTTGGTTTGCTTATTTTGTTTATTATTTGATCTCGTCTAGGTAAATATGGAATCACGTGGGTATTTTGCGAGAATAATTGATTAAGGGGGAAAAACATTGAATTTTGTTAATATGGGAAATGTCATATAAACGAATAGGTCATGTCGAATCGCCAAGCATCTTGCTTTGGATAGATAACGTATCAAAGGCAAACTAGTGGAAATGCGTATATGCATTCCGGAAGAACACACAATTATTCAGCTGCAATACTAACGACGTTTACAAGACATGGAAAAACTTGGTTTAGGAGTAGTTTATAATTTGGAATGTAATTCGTTTTTGCATTAGTGTCTGGTTTGTAAGTCTGTCTGATTATCGGTCTAATATGCTCAATAACTGCAAATCTTACGGAGCTTGGTATCACCGGAAATGGGTGGTAAGCAAAGGGAATATATCTACAAAGCAGGACCTTCGAGTTTTACAAGAGTTTCAGTCGCTGGACACCCGCAATTTTCATGCATGGGATTACCGAAGGTGATGATGTTAATTTGTTATATATTTAATTCAAGAATTGTGTAATTTATATGAACCTTATGTGTTAAGCACATTTCAGATTCATAGCTGGATTGAAGAATATACCGGACGAGCAGGAGCTAAAATTCACTACTGATATGATAGAAAGTATATATATATATTTTTTGGGTCAATGTCATAAAATACCTACGAAGTTTTAAAATTGTCCCGACTTCACCAACGAACTAAATTTCGTCCTACCTACACCAACGAACTTTCAAATATTGTTCTAATATCACCCATATCAAAAATTTTGACTGACACGTGGCAGTTACCTTCCACGCTGGACCGGTTTTTTTTGTTTTTTATAAATTAATTAAGGGTAAAAGCCATAAAATACCTATAAACTTTCAAAATTGTCCCAACTTGACCAACAAACTAATTTTCGTCATGCCTAGACCAACGAACTTTCAAATATTGTTATGATATCACCCATATCATAAATATGTATTTCATCCGTCCCATATTAAGTGTCCACAATGGAATGTTTGAGGTCTTTTTTCATCAACTTTGACTGTAAATATTTGTGTTTGTGTTATATAATACTTAATGAAAATTATACCAATGAAAAATACATTCAAAACTCTATCAAAAACTGTCGAAATCGGTGGAAATCGGTCAAAAACGGTGGAAATCGGTCGAAATCGGTCAAAAACTGTCGAAATCGGTCGAAAACGTACGAAAACGATCGAAATCGGTCGAAAATGGTCGGAATCGGTCGAAAACGGACGAAATCGGTCAAAAACTGTCGGAATCGGTCGAAATTAGTCGAAATTGGTGGAAAACTGTCAAAATCGGTAAAAATTGGTCGAAGACGTACGAAAACGGTCAAAAACTGTCGAAATCGGTGGAAATCGGTCAAAAACGGTGGAAATCGGTCAAAAACGGTCGGAATCGTCGAAAACGGGCGAAATCGGTCGAAAATGGTCGGAATCGGTCGAAAACGGTTGAAATCGGTCGAAATCGGTCGAAAACTGTCGAAAACGGTAAAAATCGGTCGAAATCGGTCAAAAACGGACGAAAACGGTAGAAATCGGTCAACAATAATAATGAGACCAGCAACCAGAATATAACACAACCGTAAGTGGCTTCATTCGTTGGTCTAGACAGTACGAAATTTAGTTCGTTGGTGAAGTCAGGACAATTTTGAAACTTCGTAGGTATTTTATGACATTGACCCAAAGAAAAATGGTGGTGGTGATGGAGGAGAAATGGTTGAGGGTGATGTGGAATAAAAAAAATAAAAAAAATGACGTGAAAAATGGGAAAATGTAAACCGGTCATATTGGTCATATTGTCACATAATAAACAAGTTCGTTGGTCTAGACAGTACGAAATTTAGTTCGTTGGTGAAGTCGGGACAATTTTGAAACTTCGTAGGTATTTTATAACATTGAAACCTCGTAGACATGAGGTCACAAGCTTATATAGAACGGCGGTTTCATGAGCTTAAATTCACTCAAACATATCCCAAATCCCAATAATTATCAATAAACTTATTCTTTGACTAACCATGGCCTCAAATACAAAAATGGTCTCAATTTTCTTGATCCTTATGGTATTTCTATGCACCAAATCACAATGTGAAGATGAAACGGATAACCCATGTAACAACAAATCCAAGGCTTTTAACCTTAAAGATCATTGGCATCGGGACTATTCTCATCACAAGCATCATCGGGGTATGTCTACCTTTGATCACTCGTTCCGTCCCTGCCCTTAGTCCAGACCGTAACCTTTTTGTTATCGTCAAAGCCTTTGCTTCAGGCATCATTTTGGCTACTGGATTTATGCATGTTTTGCCAGATTCTTTTGATATGTTGAGGTCTAGTTGTTTGGCTGATAACCCGTGGCACAAATTTCCTTTTACGGGCTTTGTTGCTATGTTATCAGCAATTTTCACACTCATGGTGGACTCGATGGCTACAAGCATGTATACCAAGAAAAACAATGCAGTGTCAGCTGAAGGCGGTGATGAGGCAGTCGCTGGAGGAGATCAGGAGATTGCGGTCACAAGTGGTGGTGGCATGCACTTCCATGGACACCATCACGGGCAAAAGGGTGCAATAGGACAACAACTTCTTCGCTATCGTGTCGTAGCCATGGTATTTTCAATTATAAACACTTTTCATCATAACTGAAAACTTAACAAAACAAGTGAACTCTTTGTAGTCATGCAACTTGTTATTTTCTTTTAACAAACCATCTACGTATATTTTTGTATTAAGAAATAGTAGAATTAGTGTAGATATCCGAATCTAAAACTTGGGAAAATTTGAAGTATTCAGATTTTCAAATATTTTAATATCCATATCCGAAATTTTTTATATCCAAATTCGAACAATATACACATACTCACATCACATGCGTAATAAAGTTCATGTGTGAATTAGTAAGATAAAATTATAAGTACAAGCTTTACATATTAAATGTAGAAAAAGTGACTTGAAAATTTGGATTCCAGGTGCTAGAACTTGGAATAATTGTTCACTCGATCGTGATCGGACTTGGGGTTGGAGCATCAAATGATGTATGCATAATTTATCAATTAATAATAGCTCTTTGTTTCCATCAAATGTTTGAGGGCATGGGTCTTGGTGGTTGCATTCTTCAGGTAACATCATTTTACATAATAAAAACAAAAATTTTTATCTATCTGTAAATGTAGGATATATGTAACCAAATAAGCATATAAAAGGCCGAATACAAGACGATCAAGAAAACAACAACTCCATTCGGGATTGCTCTTGGGATCGCGTTGTTAAAGGTATACAAAGAGAATAGCCCAACCTCATTGATCACAGTAGGATTACTTAATGCTTCTTCAGCTGGCCTACTTATATATATGGCATTGGTTGATCTTCTTGCAGCTGATTTTATGGGAGTGAAGCTTCAATTTAAATCTTACGTCGCAGTCTTGCTAGGCGCTAGCTGGTGGGATGTCTTTGATGGCAAAATGGGCTTAAAGTTCACTAGTCAACGGTATGAAGATACTTGAACTTGTGGCGATTTAATTGATTGTGTAAGAGAATAATGGTCACTTTGTAAACGCAATAACGTGTACCGTACTTTCATCGTTTTATATCGATCAGTAAGAAGTTGTACTTTCATTGTTCAATTAACCAAGAATGCTAGATGTGACACTTTATAATTATCTCTAAGAAACTTTCATTGTTTAATATAGATTTTACAGAACCGCTGAAGTGAGCTGGTTTGGCTTGTCGGATATCAATCTTTTGTCACCTAACTTAAGTTCTGTTTTATCGTAAACAAGTCAGAATAGTTAGATAGAATTGTTACTTAAAAAAGGAAAAAGTTGTAAGTCGCTCATAGTAAATGTATACATATTATGACAATAGATGGAGAAAAAAAATATTAGCAGGTCGACTCACAACCTATTTTGACCCATAATCAGTTTTAAAACCAGTGGTGGTAATGGTGACCCTCGTTAGAAGGCATCCCCAATTCTCCTCTCTCCAGAACAATTTCGTGACCAACATAGTTGAACAAGGAGACTGAGGACACCACCAAAAACATACTCAGGAAAATCAATTAATTAAATACCCACACACACAAACATTCTTACCTAACTTGGTCGCATGTACATGTGCGACTGATTCAACAAAATTGTCCCACAAGGACGCGTTCATTATCAGCTTTGTAATGGGGTGTGATGCATCGGTGAAGGGGACCGAACTCTTAATTGGTCGACCGACCATTACTACTAGCCTAAACCATCTCCCAATCTACCCATGTTGCTGTAGAAATATTACAAAACATAGATGAAAGTAACAAAATTGACAATGTAGTTGTTACAAATCGGCCACAATACCATTTTCAACCCTGATACATATAAATTATGTCAGAATGGTTATTACTGCTGCCTATAACTAAAACTGAAGTAAATCCATATGTTTTCTTATCATCTTACATTCGAGGTCTGGTTTAGGTTCTATACTATTGTAGGCAAAGGAGAAGACGAGGGTGTCAAACGGCGTTGACGATGTCTGGCTGGCGATTTAGGAGCCTGACTAGACACCGTTTGATGATCTTTTGACACAATTTTAGCAGTTTGAAGCTCTTCAAGACTTGCTAAAACATCAGACATTCGAGGTCTGGTTCTATGGTCTATACTAAGACATTGTAGTGCAAGTGTAGCTGCACTGTACACAGCTTTCTGAGGATATTGTCCTTCCAATTTAGCATCCATAATCCTAAACAAGTGTTGTTTGTCTCCTAGATAGGGTCCTGTCCATTTAACAAGATATTTTTCGAGACCAATTTTTTCTTTATCAACAGCACGCCGACCAGTAAGTAGTTCTAGCAAAACAACCCCAAAGTTGTATACGTCACACTTTGCTGTCAACCGACATGTAGTCATGATTTCAGGTGCTACATACCCGGTTACTTTAGACTCGTGTATTCTATCACTGATTGGCCCTGCCTTGGCTAAACAAAAATCCGATAGTTTTGCATTGAATTCCTGTGTCATGAAAGCAAGAAATGAGCTTTTTAAATCTTTGTGTTTGACGTAGCATAATAAGTGAATTTTAAAAGACTACATTATGTAGCTAAGTATATGTTTTTAAATCATCAAACTCAGACTACATTATCTGTTAGTTTCAAATTTTGCCATACTCTCCTCAAACTAGGAGATGGTGTTTGGACGTGCTATTACTATTCGAAGTTCTGATTATATGTGTAGTTTGAGAGTTTGGCAAATTTTGAAACTAACAGATAAAATGACAATACGGACATTTTTCATATATTGTGGAAGTAAGAAAATAATTTTGTTTTTAGATCTAATAGAAAAAAGTATTCTACAAATCACTGGTTACCAATTTTTTAAAATTATTCTATAGATATTAATCCAATTAATATTTAACTTATGAGGCCATCAGCAATAAAAATCTGGCTAAGAAAGTTGGATAAGTCATTGGTTCTTATATGAAAGCAATTACTTAACCCGTAATTAGTTGGTTAATCACAATTATCATCATTTTAGCTAAACACATAAAACAGATTATTAGCACTTCAGATTCCCCTGTGTTTAGGATTCTTTTTTCTTACTATTTTTACACAACCACATATGTATTCGAGCATGAGGCATTATCATACCGCATCAAGAAGGATGTTTGAAGCCTTGAAACCACGATGTATAACTTGATCTTTAGCATCATGAAGAAAAGCTATGCCTCTCGCAACACCAATAGCTACTTTAAGCCGTGTTGCCCATGGAAGGGGCTGAGGAGCCCCTGCAAGTAAATCCAAACTAAACGTTCAATGGTTGAATCGGACCCCACCCCACAAGCTCACATATAAAGATAAATACTTACTGTATATACTTAAACAATAGAACGAACATATAGAAAAAAAATTGTGAAATACGAGCAATAAACATACTTCCAAAAAGATGATTCTCCAAGCTTCCTTTAGGCAAGAACTCATACACCAAGAGCCTTTTATCACCCTCAGTGCAGTAGCCGATAAGTTTCACAAGATTAGGATGGTGTAGCTGCCCGCGATAGGTTACTTCCGTCTGCAAACAACAAATCATCAAACAACGATCACTAAAATAGTTTTATTGTTTGCATAAAATACGAGTATAATTGATCATTTTTCCCATTTTAGTCAATCAACCTTTTCTTGTACTTCTATGTTTTAAAGAGATGGCTCTGTGACATTTGGGTTGTTTTGTAACCCGCTTTCTTTAACACTTCTATATAAGCATAAAGGTAACATTGTTATATAAAAGTGTCATCTTAATAGCCAGCTTTAAGGGGTTCTGTTTTGCTACAAAATTAAACACTCACACGCACAGAATTTGTACAATGACTAAAACATGACAAATAGAAAAGTATGCAGAGACTTTAGGCAAAAAAAAATGGCATTTGAAATACAGGAGCGAAAAGATGCATACCAGCCATTCCTTATGGCCTTGAAAGCCTTCGGGGCCGCGTTTCAGCTTTTTGACAGCAATGGCCATTCCGGATCCAGGTTTTGAAGCCAAATGTGTAACCTCATCAATCCAACCTTTGAAAACATACCCATATTCTCCTTCACCAAGAAGACTATCGGGGCGGAAGTTTCTAGTGGCATTTTTCAACTCCAAAACGGAGAAAGATTTCAAATTTGGAGATGATAATAGTTCACCTTCGGATCTTGGTGTAGGAATACTATCAATACTTCCACCTCTGAATGTTGAAATGGTCATACTGGATGGACCCGAAAATGAACTCATTTTGCTACCGACTTTCGACATCCCTGAGAAGATATAACCAGTTAGAATGTCTAGTCACGCCCATGATAATAATAACTACGAAATCAGAAACACAATGTTCTCGTCTTTTATTGTCTTGCAAATATTAACATGATGTTTACAAATATCACATTGTGTTGCAGAAAATAAGCGGTTTTTTTATTGCTTATTAAATGTAACACCCCCACCCGAGAACGGGTCAAATGTCACACTTATAGCATCAACAAACGCAAACGGAAGACTTTATTTATAAAATGGTTCGACGAGTTCACCAAGAAACTAAGGAAATAAATAGTAAAGTACATAATGACTTCCAAACGAAAATAAATCCAACTCCAAAGTCTAAACGAAAGACAAATCCTTAGTATTTTATAATAAGAACTCAAGTTTACCTAATGAGTATATACCAAATATTAACTGCTACTTCGTAACCTTATAAATATCGGTTTTTCATATTATAAAGTTTAAGAATACACACGCTTACAATTTGGGGAAATGACCAAGATATTCTGTTATTTGTCAAAGGCGAAAATAGTTTTATAACAAAAACTGTTTCGAAAGTCTTTCCTTATAAAGCATCAGTATATGAATATTTAGGTTTTTAAATACAACTAACTGGTAGTGGTTTTATACATCATATGTGAAAGTAATTATGCAAAGGTAGCTAATCAAACATAGTTTCTTCTTCATATGTTATAATCAATACAGGGTATTACCGAAACCCGATTTGGAATCCTTGATTGCCTTTTATTAAATCCTTTTACATCAATTCAGATGGTTAAATACATGTTAGTAGATGGTTATTTTGAGCGTATTCACACAGATTTAGTAACATTACCACTAGCAAGTCCATCCTAACAAGTATATATCTCATTAAATTTAATGGTGAGCTTTTCAATTATGTCATCTTAGAAGGTATAAGGTTTACTTCGTTCCATTTTTATTGTCTACGTTTTCTTTTTGAGATGTCTCAATTCAACTGTCCACTACTAAAGTTTACTATATTACCTATTGTTTAGAATTATTATCATAAAGAAGACTTTAATTAATTAGCTAAGGATAAAACTCCAATTTTACGAAAAAGTAAGAAAAAAAAAACAGTAATAAATGCATTTTTTTTAAAAGTGTGTTTTTTGTCGGGGACAATAATTTTGGGATGGAGGATGAGAGTTCAAAGATATACCTCCAATTATACTAAACGATGACTAGTTGAAACCAAAACACGAACACAACATACACCAAGCGTAAATCAGTGCAAACACCAATTCGAACAGTAACACCAGATTTCCACGAGACACGATTGAACCCAGTTGACCCCCAAACATACACAGACAACTACATGTAGAATTCACGAATCCCGCACACGGACTGAAACCGAACTCGAACTAGCTAGAACAATCGAAACCGATATTCAAGACACGAACACAACCAGATTACGATCACTGCCAACGTGAATACAAACTTGGGTTCTACTACTATACCCTCCCACATGCACTCGTATACTTGCAGACAACAAATTTTGGTTTGGAACTTATTTACTAGGTTTTGTTATGAGATTGGAATGTACCCAAAATGATGTTATATGGGTGATATCTGCCAACCAACTCATCGAATAAAAAGGGACTTAAAGAAAAGATGGCGTATTTGACCGGGGAGTTATCTTGTCCTTCCAATATGTGTTACTCCGTATTTGATTTGAATTCTTGTTTGACCATATTTACTTGTAAGTCTTAGACGTAGTAAATTTATAAGAACAAGCTTTATTTTATACTCCAAATAATAATAGTTTTATTATCATAATAATAGTTTTATTATCATTGTTATTGTTAGTATATTTTATTAAGGGTATTATATTTTTTTTGAACGGCAATGATTTTATTGAAACTAGCAAGGAGTTAGAAAATAGCACAAAAAATTACATACCAAAAGTAAGAAGATATGGGTTTTGAAGCCAACCAACCCGACTCAAGTTTTTAGATCTACATCTACTATTGACCCACATAAATAGTTGCGTTACAAAATTATCAAAAAATAAATTGTTCCTCGGTCTCACCTTTCCAAACACGCATGCGTTTCTATGACACCACACATGCCACCATACCCGATTTAAATGTCAAATTTTATATATACCCATTCTCGGTGGTTAATAAATTTATGACTGTTTTACCCTTCTAAAGCTATTGTTAAGTATACGTAACTCGTATGAGGATTAACAAACCTTTTGTTTCACTAGAGAATAAAATCTCATATTGAAGTCCATGATATAATGAATTGCTTTCCACTCTAAATTTCGTATTTTAACATTTTTTTTCACTTTCATTGCTACCCTCGTAGGTGTTCTGTAAGTATCACCCATGTCATTTAGGTTACAAATTATGGAACTCATCTCTACGTCATGAGATTGAATTAGAATTGAAATTTAATAGAATATAAATTAGTCATAACAGATAGATTATTCTTTGTTTTTTTATATCATTAAGAACACCGTCTAATAAAATATTGAAATACAATTCTTTGTTTTTTTATATCTCACGGATGGCGCCAACTTGTTGATACAAAAGTTAGGTTGGATCTGTTTTGGCCCGAATAGGTAATTACTCGGGCTTAGGAACCTTCTTCTTGCACCAAGTGAATTTCGTTGAGGACTCCTGCACAAGGAATAAAGAACACGCGTTAACCTTATCGTGGGAGTGGATCCCACGATTAGCCTCCGGCGTGAGAGTAAATATATATGTTTTGGAGTAATTAACTATGAGTAGAGTTTTTAGGTCATACCCCACTGGTGATGATTGTCGATCCATTTATAGGCCCCTTGCTTATTAGGGTTTCCCCATAATTCGGCCAAAACCTTATCCGCCAAAACCGGGGTTTGACATTATCTTGACCTATTTAAACTAATAGAATATATCCCCTACTTAATTTAGGGTTATCCGTTCCTGAAATAACGCATAAATCAGTTGCATGCAGAATACAACCGTTG
Organism: Tanacetum coccineum; assembly: GCA_026074375.1. Lineage (NCBI taxonomy): Eukaryota > Viridiplantae > Streptophyta > Magnoliopsida > Asterales > Asteraceae > Tanacetum > Tanacetum coccineum. Next base: position 2,368 of record BQNB010134772.1, on the reverse strand, counting down.
GAGACCGTGCCATGAAAGCCGCGTTCCGGACAGGTGCCCATAACCGCAACCGCGACCCATTACCGGGTCCGCGACCCGTGACCGTGACATAGGTTAAGCCCACAAGGTATGGGGCCGTGCCCGATCCGTACTATACGTCATCATAGATGTATGTTTGTTTTTGAAAATTGTAGTTTATTGCTTTGTTACTGATACTATTATTTGGGTTAATATTTAGTTGTTGAAGATGTAAGAAGATGAAGGGTATATTAGTCGTAATCTAAAATGGGCAAGTATGGACGGTATACTTATGATATATTAAATATTGGAATGGGTATATATGAAATTAAGAAATCTACATATAAACTATTTAGTAAGTGAACCGTTCGAAATATAAGTCAACTATTTATTTGTTTTTTATTAACAGCAACTAAGAGCAAAGGGTGTACTGACGTAAATTTACCTCTTCATTTGGGCTCCATCGCTGTCACCTCAGCGCCACCTCATTTCAGCGCCACCTCATTTCAACACAACACACAAAAATACCTCTTTACTCATGACATTTCTTTCTCCTCTTTATTTGGGCCCCACCCACTCACAATTTTCTTTTCTTTTCCATTTTCCACACAAATTAAAATTCATTTCATTAAAATAAAATTACAAATACGGAAATAGAAAATACAATACGGAAATAGAAAATACAATACGGAAATAGAAATTCATGGTTGATGTAGTGCCCAGACATGCTCAAAATGAGACTTCCTTGAGCTTGAATGTGTTTGTTATCTCGTAGTTCTTTTGCATTCCCCCGGGTGGGGGGGGGGCGGGGGGGGGGTGGGGGGACAGGATTGCACATACGCTCTAAGAAATCCCATGCCCTTAAATATATTTTGCCGTGGACAATATGTAAATTTCACCCCTTCGGTATCGCGTACCTTGATTTTTCAAAAATCTTTTATGCAATATAATGCACGTGTACATGATTTGTCGTAGGATGTTCACAGTCCAAGCCACTCGCAGGTTAGCAATAATATGCCTCTCCTGTTAGGACACCAAATCCCGTTCAACATCTTCAGGGCACTTTCTGTACGCCATGTTTAAAACACTGTGTTTTTTTCATCGCATGCAAACATGGATGATTGATCAAAACGTTGACCATTGAGGTAAATATCATCTGCAAGTAGTAGCCTCTGTATCAAATGTTGCCCCGTTTACAACATATGGTCCAATGGTTCGTTGTCAGCCAAAAGGTCCGAACAATGGGCGAATGATGCAGAACATAATATCATTATTGGCAACCTGCAAACCTCCGGAAAAATGCATGCCAAATCCACAAATCGTATGATGCAACAGCTTCTAGTATGATGGTTGGGTATTTTTTATCACCTCTCCCATATTGGTCGTGCCATGATTTCGGACAATTAACCCATTCCCAATGCATACAATCAATGCTACCAAGCATTCCTGGGAACCCATGAATCCTATTATGTGCGGCGTATAAGTTTTGAATATCAGCTAATGTAGGTTTTCTTAAAAACTCGGGCTGATACAAATCCATAACGCACATACAAAAATAATCTAGACAATCGCGTGCGCAATGTGCCCCCATTTGCAAGTACTCATCTAATGCATCCGGTGTTGTGCCGTACGCCAATTGGCGTATGGCGGATGTGCATTTCATAATGACACTAAAACTTTTTAAACCCGTGCAATCATATCGAATAGTAAAAAACTGAAAATGCTTGGGTAGAGGATTAACAGTTTGAATGTAATTTTCAATACCTTGAACGATTTCCAAAAATAGTTCTCGGTTCATGCGATATCGTCTTCTAAAATACTCCGCCGGATATTTTGGGTGTGGACCAAAATAATCCGCCATTAAACGTTCTTCAGCGACATCACGTTCACGATTGATGTATCTACGCATTCGAACAGCTTCAACTTCATCTTGATCTTCGTTGTTAATCTCCATTATCATTTCGTACTCAGCTATGTCGTCGAGATCGGACGAATCGGAAAAGCTTGAGTCACTCATTTTTATAAAATGTAGATTGAATGTATTTGTGTGTGTTTAAAATGAAAAAATATGAGATATATATAGATTAAAAAAATTAATTTTAATAATTTTTTTTTTTTTAAACCGTTATGCAACGGATAGATTTTGGGAGTGGGTCCCATTTTCAAACGGCAATTGTGATTCGTTTTGTGGCGAAATGGTCGGCGAAGAGGGGGGCGGTGTGGCGGCGAACCCCGGCGAGGCACGGCGAAGTGCCACCTCAGCCGTGGCGAAGGCCCCTCGCCACTACACCCTTTGCTCTAACTACTCTATGTCACAGAGATTTGTGATCAAATGATTTATAACAAAAAAGAAAAAAAATAAGCTAGCTAA
>BQNB010134771.1:0-18262 GCA_026074375.1 Tanacetum coccineum | reverse complement strand
TCAAACGAATACTCATCCGACTCATCACCTTCTTCATCTTCCGTCACCTTATACTCCTCATCCGACTCATCAGAGTCCTCGTCTCTTTGTAAAACCCGTCTCCGCCTACTTCCTTTGATCCCAACCCCCTTTCCTTTTGCCATATGATCTTCCACACCCAAATAAGCACAAAGACACAACTTTCACTCTGAATGAAAGATTAGAAAAATAAGCTCAGATGCATCACACACACACACACACACACACACACACACACATATATATATATATATATATATATATATAAAGCAAACTAGTATAACAATAAGATCGACAACTTTAGGTAAATGCAACAAGGATCTCTAAATCTAGTAAACAATAACACAACAATCTTCAATAATAAAAATCATATATCAGATTTTTAATGTTAATAAATTATCCCAAAAAGGTTACAACTTTATATAGACCATATAAACCCTAACCAAATCAAATTCTAATATCATAATCAGATTGATACCTTTTTTAGTACAACAATTACTAAGAAGCAAAAAATCAGATTGAAAATTTTATTATTTTGATAAATTATTTAAAAAGGTTACAGCTTTACACAGACCATATAAACCCTAATCAAATGATTCTAAAATCATAATCGGATCGAAATTTTTTTTAGTACAACAATTTATGAAGAAGGAAATCAGATTAAAATTTTTAAGTCTCAATAAATTCTCCAAAAAAGGTTACATCTTTATATAAACCCTAATCAAATCATATTCTATAATCATAATCGGATCGATATCTTTTTAGTAGTACAATTTTATAGAAAGAAATCATCTATCAAAACATTAAATCTCAATAAATTCTCTAGAAAAAGGTTACTTCTTTATCTAAACCCTAATCAAGTCATGGTTTCAATATTGCAATCGGATCGCTATCTTTTTTACTACTTTATATATAGAAAAATAATACTCTGAGTAAAACTGGTATAATTCCTTAACAAGAAAATAATAAATAAATAAAAAACAAAGCTTTTTTAATATCAAATAAACAAAAATTACCAATAAGGAATATAATCAACATAGTTTAATTGTTGCTAATGATATATATTTTAAAATATTAAATAAGCAAATCAAAACCTAGATCATCAAAAAGCATATCAAAATTCAATCAGCCAACACAAATACAAAATTGGATCAATACCAATCTAAAATCAGCTAATCTAGAATATATCAGAATCCAAAAGGGGATTAAAATCAATCAATTAAGGGATGCTAAAATAATAGGATTCATGAACAATTGGTTAAAGATAATACAAATAATTATGTAACTGAAAAAAGGGGTAATTTGGTTACCTGAAGAAAGAGGGTTGAGAAGAAGAAAGTGCAGCGAAAAAGAAGGGAAAATGAGTTAAAACGATTCTTTATATAGGATGGCACGCCACACGGTTAAGTTTGAACTAAACTACTTCTTCACCTTGTTTTACTTGCTGCTACTAACGTTTTTGTTTTTCTCTCATATACAATATTTGTACTTTTTAGGGTGTGTTTGGTTTGAGGGTATGACTTTCATTCCCAATAAAGTTGTCTGGTTTATGGGTTTTGTCATCGAAAATGGGTATGAAACTCACAAAAGTAGGCTCCCCATCGGGGACGGGGATCCCCATCGGGGAATCGGCGATTTTTTTCGCATGTATAATCAAGTCTTTTGTAATTATCTAACTTCATATATTTTTGCACTTAGCTACCGTAACATCCAATAAAGTATAATATGCATTAAAATAGAATATACGAATTAATAAATTAAAGATACATAACTTCATAAATCGTTTTGCATACTTCGTACATACATCAAGAATTCAAAACCAATTGAAACAAAAGTACAAGTCTAATATAAGTGATTAGCATTAGCAGTTGTGTTTTGAGAGGCTAGGGTTTTTATTTTTGATTTATATATGATAGGTAGAACCAGAGAAGATGAAAAGTTTGGTATGAAATAATATCAAATAAATTATTAAGCCTCTAATATAAGTGATATTTAAACTTAATACTTTTCGGGTATGGGTTCGGGTACGGGTACGGGTATCAAGAGGTATTACCATCCCCGCCCCCATCCCCGTTTTTAATATCGGGGATTCCCCATCCCCGTCCCCATCCCCGGTCAATTCGGGGATTCCCCGGTCAAAACGGGTTCGAATATCGGGTCCCCATCGGGTACGGGTTTTATTGCCATCGCCCCTACTTATATACAATATATTTGTACTTTTTAGGGTGTGTTTGGTTTGAGGGTATGACTTTCATTCCCAATAAAGTTGTCTGGTTTATGGGTTTTGTCATCGAAAATGGGTATGAAACTCACAAAAGTAGGCATATTCTATACCCCTCATTGGTGATGGGTTTGTAAACTCGTTCCCATGCCTATAGCCATAGTAATTTCATAATACAATCCAAACACCCCCTTAGATCCTTTACACTAACTAGGTTTTTCATTGGCGCCTAGCTGTGGAGCGCATGATTTTACGTTAAGGACTAACTTTTCAACGGAACGTTAATTCAAAGACTATTTTCGTATAGTGTCATTATTAATGACTAACTTTGCAACGAAACGATAACCCAAGGATTATTTTTGTATAGTATTTATCTCGGGGTCGGTGAAAGTTTTTACAGAAATAGTCTTTGGGTTAGCGTTCCGTTGCAAAGTTAGTCATTATAGACTAACTTTCCAATTGACCAATAACCCCAAGGACTATTTTCGTAAATCGTTTTTAATTTTTTTTACGGAAAGTCATTCGGTCAGCGTTCCGTTGCAAAATTAGTCATAAAGGATTAATTTTGCAACGGACCGATAACCTCAGGGACTATTCATGTATACGTGGTTCTCGAGAATGGTGAAAAATGTCTCGCTTCCCAAGGACTGTGAATTGTTATATAAGTATAATGTGGGACATAGGGTTGCGCATAATAGATCGCAGGTTGGATTGGATCGCGAAACTCGACCGACTGAACATGATCGAACATGTTTTGTTCCGGTCCGCGGTCTAGTGTTTTGGGCCAAATCGGTTTTTGGTCGGGTTCGATCTTGAACAAATTGTTTAGGAGCAATATGAGCTTCTATCAAGCGCCAAACTTGATTTTCGAGCTCGATAAGAAGTCAGTTGGATGTACTCGGGGCATCGAAATGCAAATAGATTTCCTTGACCGGCTTTGTGAGATCACGCGGGTCATTCCAACTTTCGTTGTCATAAAGGGAAAGGTCCTTTATGATGGCACATGATTCCTCGGCGTTTTTGTCACGAAACTTACCATCGGTCGAATGATCGATGGCACGCCTTGTGGCTTGATTGACATTATCATAAAAGATTTGAACTTTGAGCTAAAGATTGATGCCATAATGAGGGACTTTTTTGGAGTAAGTCTTTGAAACGAGTCCACGCTTCGTAGAGAGAATCACCGTGAGGTTGGAACATCAAGATGTCGATACGGAGTTTGGTAGTTCTCCCCGGTGGGAAAAGCTGAGCGAGGAAACGAGAAGTCGAGATGGATCTCGCAAGTAGACGTTAAGCCAATTGCTAGCTTGATCGGGAAGAGAGAATTGTAACAGACGCAATCGCGTCGTCTCTCTTGAGGGATCGTTAAGGTCTATGGAATCTACGATTTTTAGAAAATCCTTAAGGTGTTGGTTTGGGTTTTCGGACCAGAGTCCGTGGAATGCACATTCATTTTTCACCAACCGGATGGTGTCGGATAGCAAGTAGGACACATTGGCCTCTTCGGGAAGCTCAATGGTGTTTCAATAGCCCTCATGGCTAGGTTTGGGAATATTCTCTAAATGTGCGGGGTTAGTTTTCGTCTCCTTTGGTGGTTAATGAAAGAGTGGTTTACGAACAAATGACACAAAGAAAGATAGACTACGAGAGAGTTACAAAGAAAAAGAAAATCTCACTTGATAGGAATCTACTGAGTGGAGCTAAGCTAGACAGAATTCGAAACTTAAACTATCCCTAACAGCAGCGCCAAAAACTTGATGTGGCTGGTTGCAACACCGAAATTTTACAACCCTCTTAGGCAAAGTATATAACCGTTGTAGTGTAGTATAGGCAAGACTGGAGGGTTGATTGTTCTCTTGGGTAATAGTGAGATAGGTTCGAATTGTATGTCACCTAATTCTAAGGATCGAGGGATGATTATTTTGTGTTTTATATTCTTTTTATAAAGCAATTTAAATCAATATGTTTAAGAGAAGAGGTTTGAACTAAACTAAATCTACTCCTAATATGCAAGAAAAGTAAAATTGGTGGAAACTCGTATAAGGTAAAGAGCGTGTTCACTTAAGATGTACCACTCCCTAGTTACTCAACCTACTATGTCGCGTTGTCGCACCTTTGTTATTGTAATGTGAAGTGTTCCTATTCGATTGCGAGTTGGTCAAGCCCGCGTCTATGTGAAAGCCTAAGTGAACGACACCTAGCAGAATGTCAAGCTCACCCAATAGCAATCACACGCACTATATACTCACCTAATTAACTACCTAAGACGTAGGAATCATTAATTAGTCATGTTTTAATTAACGTTCTAACTAAGGTACAGATTATAGCTAGTTTTCAATCCTTAACGCACACACTACTAACAAGAAGCAATAGATCAAGTATTATAACTAGGTTTCATGCAATCCTAAGCAAACACTAATCAATTTAGCCTAACATGTTAACAATAAGAAAAGATAGATACATGATCAAACAAGAAGAATGAATCATAATTGAATGATTAATGATACTACGTATAAATACTTAATGATACATGTGAGTTCTTGAGATAAAAATAGCATAAAAATCCCTTAAAAATGACTATGATTCAGTTCCCAAAGACTCCCTTAAAGTTCCACACGAAATTATGAAAACAATGGGAAAATATATATAGGGAATACACTTTGACGTCGTCAAGCATAGGTTGTGATGCCGTCAGCTCGTCGTAAAAAATTAGAGTATTTTCTCCACCACCTCATTCTGACGGGGTTGTAGGCTGTGACAGTGTCAAGCAGGGCTTGTGACGCCGTCACGTAGGCTGACAGGGAAACCTGAAGCGTCAAACTTGCATTTACTTTTGCAATTTTTGGGCACATTCACTAAAGGCATCAGGATGTCGTTCACGATCCTGTTTCTTGTCTATTTTCTTTATTTCTTCACCAAATCGAGCCCAAACCACATGTATTTCTTCCATAAGCTTCCCAAGTACCTAAAAAGACCAAACAGTCACCCTACAAGACACCTTACCCCCAATAAAATACACAAATCGAACACACCCCCGAGGTACCCACCAAACACAGTTAAATATACTCGCACCCCTACTTGATTTTCAAAAAAAAACCCAACTTCTATAAGACCAGAACACGTCACACCCCTTACAACATAATACAAAACCACCACATATATAATGAAACAAAAATCCTAACCAAAATCAACGCATCACATCACCTACAATGTTACCCAACAACCTACCACAAACGCACGCATCACCAAAAAGCCCACGAAGTCCCAAACACCTCACAAGGCATTTAAACCAACAATCAACCACTAAAGACCCCACCTCTACATAAAAAAAGTAATACATGCGGAAACAAGAAACTCCAAATACCTAACCAGTGACCCTAACCACCAAATACAGAATAATATACCTACCAAAAAGCACCACAGACACAACAAAATCACGACAACTCAAAAGTATTAAACACAAAGCTCCCCATCAATCTAAACGAAAACAAATACCGATACTCCCATCAATATTACAACAAAAAACACCACAATTATCTAACACGTGCGACACAAAACAACTACACAGACCCCACTAAACACACTTACAATCCTAAAAACTCCCCCAAGCTAAGATACACTCAAAAATGCATTTGACCCCGCCCCGCCGAACAACAAGCACAAAAATCTAGACCCCACTACCTCCACGAACAATAAACATCTCGATACAATCTCAAAAAACCCACAATCAATAAACAAACAATTTACGAATACAAATCCAAATACCCCAACATCCAAAGAAAGTAACCCCCATAAGACAAAAAACCAAACAAAGATAATTCTCGCCCCCGCCCTCCGACACAAATCCAACGAAACGTCACAATAGACCCCAAACTCAGTCACTTACAAAAAAAGACACAGATAAGACCATCACCCGACACCCATCCTAATAATGCCCTCATCAATCTAAAGAGCATAAAAAGCGCCACAGTAACATACAAACGCCAAACTAGCAATCAACACGCCATCCAACCAATAATATCATCCAAATCAAATACTCCTGAATGTAAAAGCCAGTAAAAGCAAAAACTCCAAACTACACAATGAACCCCTAATCTATAACTTGCAACACATAAGATCCAGAAACAGATCAAACCTAACAAACGACGACACTCAGTAAACCCTTCTAAAATAGAATCACATCCGAAAAGAAAAATCCATTAACCAAACACACAACCACAGACAAGCGACCAAACACAACCATAAAGCCACACACAAACACAAACCAACACGGCATGATAACGCAAGACAGAATACTAAACATCACCCACATTAGACAAACACCCGAAATCCAAACAACAGTAACAGTCCTAGCAAAAACTAAACAAACAACAAAACATCTACCAGTGACATCACCAAAAACAAATATACCCACACAAACACTAACTAATCCTCAAACCACAACCAAATCATAAAAAGCGACAACTCGAAATACCTCGATCTTTCCGACCCAGATCCCAACAACTCGAACACGAATACAGAGCCCACAAACCACTTTTACCAAAAACCCACCACACTATTACAGACAAAAGCAACAAAAAAACATCAACACCTAAAAAAAACAACAACACACCGTGTACGCAGCAAGATCCAAAATAAACCTACTCTAACGAATCAACCACAACCAATACAACGATAAAGTACTCACCAACAAACACACCATCAACAATTACTAACTCAAACATACCAACCCCCAAACAAAAAAGTATACCAACTGCGGAAACTCACAAAAACAACGGCCAAATAACTCACCTGCAACAAAAACAATACTGCACATCCATATCCCAATCAAATAAACCCCAACACAACTTAACCATTCCCTCAACCAAAGCTAAACCGACTACAGCCGTTAAAAAGGACTAAAAAAACAACCGCCTCAGTCCTATTACTAACTAAAGACATACCCTAGCCAACCAACACAGACAAAGAACTATACAACAACAGGCCACTTAATCAAAACACACCTTTAAAAAAAGTGAAATCACCACGTGTGACACATGCCCACACCCTAAAAGAACACAACCCCGGCAACCTACATCAACCCAACACCAACCGCCACAAACACACACCATAGCCAACCCATCTCTATCCACCACCATACCACCCCAAATTAAACACACAAATCGATATCTGAAATCAGATTTGACGCTCAAATCAAACACAACGAGACGAAAATATAAACAACCACAACCCTTACACACCAAGACGCCCGCCATAACCTAAATCAAGACAAAACACCCACGACGTCACAACCTATATTATAAACTTATACCCACACACATCAACCTACAACCCAACCCTTTCCACAAAAACAAAACAACCCATCCCCAGAAACACACCCACAACTACTATCTAAGAACCCCAGACTCCGTAAACCACAAACCAACCACAACACAACAACATCACCGACCCTAAGCACACCACAAAATAAGGTAATGGAAGGTTCACACGATACCACCATTCAAAAAGTCCAAGCACAAACCAAAAACACAGAAAAAACAAAACAAAGCACCAACGCCATGAAGAATAAAAAGAGATAACAAAGACCAACATTCCTAAGTACGCATTCCAACTGACTCATAATATTACAACATCCAAATGGGACCGACAAAACAATGTCAGAACATAACAACCAGTACCCACACCCATACCGCTAGCATAAATCTACACCAATTTACACTTCTCTTTAACTTTCGAGAAACACCCAGAAAAACAACCTAATCCAATAAAAGACCGAAAGACACGAAACAAAACCACAACCTACCCTTCACGAATACATACAAACACCAACAAAATACTTATGGAAAAAAAACGACAACCAATAAACCAACCCATCAAACCAAGCCAACAAACAAAATCCAAAAGAACAATCCCACAAAACAGAAATAAAAAACATCCAACACACACCAAAAGCCAATCCACACTCAACACAACCCTCAAAAGCACTTCACCATCAAAACAATCCCACCTCAACTAAATTAAACACACACAAACAAACCAAACCCCCTGAACCAAAACCAACTACAACTCACTTTCTAATCAAATATCCCTTGAAACACATTACAAAAACAAATCAACGACACACTACTCACACCACATACTACACCACCCACATCCACCTAATCACCCCCAATGACTAAAACCCAACTATTTCATAATAACCCACCTATAAGATAAAACACACCTCAAATATAGTACCAACCAATATATCGTAAAACCCATCACCCATCCAACAATTACCCTTAACAATAAAACAGACAAAATCCCGCTCTAAAACACACGGCCAAACACACCAAAAGAGGCGTGAAATATCCACACACCAAACAAGATCCAAAAAGCCCCAACCTAAATATGTACACCCAAAACCCACAACTTACACACCCAACTTCAGAACAATAAAATGTGTAAGCATCAACCCAATGCAGATCAACATAATATTGCTCCAGCAAGCCTATCCCCCCCAATATAAATGATAAGCTTTCAAGAGATGAAAAAACCTCTAAAAACGCTAACTATACAAAAAACAACACCACAAAAAGTTGCTACAACCCAATCAGATCTTCACAACATAGCATCCCACCAACTTGCACATTAACCCTAACAACACAAAATAACATCTAATAGCACACACCAGACAAACAACAAATCAAAATATAAAGAACACAACCCCGCAATCATATCCAAAACACCATCACAAAGCACCCTCTCAACAGAACCTACAAAACAACAAAAAACACCCCAATCTTAAATATCAACCAACCGATCCACACAACACAAAACAACCAAACAAAACCAACTACCATCCAGAACATAAAAAGCCAACTCTAAAACATCAAAATGGAAACAAACATAAAATCAATAGCATATACTCAATACACCAACCAACAACAAGCTCACACACATAGCCCCTAACAAAATACAGCGCCCAGTACATACACCCATAACATCAACTACTCACACAAAAATCTACAATAAAACCACCCAACATAACCTCTCGAGAAAAAAAACAAAGCAAAAAAACCTTCACTAAGCCAACACAAAAAACAACACAAAACCCATCTCCCCCCGAAGGACGTCACAACACACGCCCCAAAACAATCCCCACAAACCACATCCCCACATACATCAATTCAGTACATACCCCCACCAACCATCTACAACGTCCACACGAACTCACCACCCAACAACTCACTACACCAAAACACAACGCCTTACACGCACACCTTTCAAAACTACCAGCCCCCAACATCCAACCATTTACCACCGACCAAAACCACACTACACACAACCAAAACACAAAACCCCACACCTAACCACAACCCCAAAATCAATAAAAACCACACGACACAATCAGACGTCAACCCACGCTATCCTGATTCAAGGTTCCCGATACACCTCACCTACTAACACCCCCCCCACAAACAAACCCCCACGACACCTAAGACTAACTAACAAACACAACACAATAGTAAACCCAATCAACAATTAACCTACCAAAATTTACGCATAAACACCACGAAAACCCAAAAACCCGTTTACAAAAACACCAACCATAACTCCAAACCACATACAACAGAAAAACCCACCAACAAAAACAATCAATAACAAAAAACCATTTCACACCCCACTCCCAAGACATACAAACACACACAACAAACACAAATAGTCACACAAACAAAAAAAAACCACATATCAACCCTCGCCCGCCAAACAACAACCTCCCGACTAATATTAAACCAAAATACATATCCCCACCGACGCAACCCCACCACCCACCATATCAACAAGCACAAAGACAAGCCCCTCCCACTACACCAACCACACTCTACAACCAAACAATCAAAACAAAAGATAATGAATACGAGCCATAACCAAAACATCCATCAAACCCATACATAGCAACTCATCCACCACTACACTCTAAAATATACCAACAGATAATCATCTATTACAACCACTAAACCATCAAATCACAAGTCTAGCACGAACAAGCCTCAAATCCCACACCAACACAAAATAAGTATAACAAAACAAAAAAAACCAAACCAAAACCTAAACAATACACAAACCAACCCACCCCAACACTAACCAACCTACCACCCTTTAGCAACATCAACCAGTCTTATTCTCCACCATACCACCCAAACAAAGCTCTCACCTCGTACCCATACACACTCCATTCTCAAATAACAACCCACAAATAACCACCCAAACAAGAAACACCACATATCCTAACACACCCAACAATATTCGTTCTTCGAAACCGCAATAGCAACCAACAACACAAAATGGAATCGAAACGAACCACAACAAATCACCTCACACCAACACAAACCTCAACATCCAACCCAGCACCCACAATACTCCCAACACATCCCCCACACACACACCAACCCACTAAACCCCTACACAGGCCAACACCCCACAAATCACAAATCACACCCACCCACGATACCAATAAAACCACAATCCAAAAATACGAGAAACCGTATCAATCCCATCACAGACTCAAACACATCTAAGACACCGAAAAATCAGAAATCCAAAAACAATCTCTACACATCAAAACAAATCTCATTCAAACACCAACATAACACACCCAAAAAACACATCATAAACCGAATCGAATACGATACAAATAATCCCATACCTAACATAGAACACTACAACCTAAAGATAACAATCAACAACCCCAAAAAAAAAAACAAAAACACCACAACCATTCCGAGGGAAAACAACAAACACCAAACCCCCGAACCATATCCACAGAGTAAAATAAACCAACAACACCCATCAAAAACCAACGCCCAAAACCGACAAAGTCCAACTCAAACTCATACCATAAAATCAGACCCTTAAGCAAAATCCCCACACAAACATAAAACGCAATAAATTTTAATAACCAAAATCACCATACGACACCACGCACCGACCCTACACAACACCACTCCCACTATTCCAATCCAATCCAAATTACTCAAACCGAAAATAAATCAACGTTAACAACTCTAATACTCCCTAACAATCAATCCATCCTTCATATAACCTTCCAACTACCCTAAAACCTCTCAAAAACCTATACCGATCTACTAAGTAACTACCCACGAAGCCCCCAAAACACTTAAAAACCAAGAACCATTCCCCCTAAAACATCCTCAACTACAAACCATACAACCAACACCCTAACACCAACTAATACAGTCTCCTAAAATCACACCACGACCCTAAAAAACTAAAACGGATAAAATAACACCTCAACCCACAAATAAAAAAAATCAAGCAACCATCCCCAAGATTAAGTATCTCCACTATTGATACATAAATGACGAAACACAAAATTCTAAAAGATCAAGCCCAAAACACGCTATTATCAACAACCCGAACACGAAAGATTCAACTACCGCCACCACCAAAAAACACACCACAACACCAAACACAGAACGAACATCTTCCAAATAAAACTTCCTCCGTCACTGCATACTACCCCAATTCCTCTACTTACAACAAACCCCACCCAACAACAGTAACCATGAATACTAAACTATACATACGAGATCATAACTCTACATCACAAAATCAATATAACCACGCTACCCAGTAGTAAACCCTAACATAACCCCCCAGCAACACCAACTCTCTCCAATCCCACTCTCAAACAACCAAACAACAGCAATACCCAACAAGCACCTCCACAACAAAAAAACCTCACAAACCACTAAGATTCACCCTTCAACCACAAATCCACGAACACCAAACTACTACTTAAGAAAACAACACACTCACAAATCAGAAAAAAAATTAAATCCCCAAACCTCCACGAATACAAGCCCCACACTACCCCAACGAAGCTAAATCAACCAACTTAAGCACATTTCTCCAACCACAAAACATAATAACCCCAATCATTCCAACCCACACACAACAACGGAACAAACAAAAAAAAAACAGACCACCCAACCCACAACAAAACCCCCCACCACCAAAAGCCTACCTGCCAAAACCAGATATTAAGAACAAGACAAGGAAAACAAAATCATATAACCGCGACACCCTACACACACATCCACGCGCAAATACCACACAAAAACAAACACCCAACACCAAACAATCCAACATCACGAACCAAACACACATCAAACACAGACTACACTCAACAAACACCTCAAATCAAAAACGATCCAATCCCACTCAAGAAGCCGAAAATTAAAAAAAAACAAAACACACGACACCGAAATGCACCCCCTCCCATACCCCACACCCATCACACTATCAACACAACACAGAATAATACAATAAATCCCCCACACCACTTTAAAGACCATGCCTCACCCTCTCTAATCACAAGCCAAGCCCCCCACTCAATCACACCTCTCACAGATGCCCCACAACAAAAATAAACAACAACACAAACCCCATAACGTAGCTCCATCTCCAGCAAGACAAACATAATCCCTACACTGTCACACCTAACACAACAAAAAAAAAACACCTTCATCGAACACCACCACACTCAAACCATTATAACAACATACACACCAGTACACGCCCAAACACAACAGCGACCACCAACCACACTCAATCATAATAAAAAATCCACGAAGACACACCCCAAAAAACGTATCAACATTAAAGCCCCACAGACCAAAACCACAAAATACGGAAATCCAACAAAATACGACCAATTCCTAGTACGATCACCACAATCAAACCAAACACTCACTAAAACACAACACACACATCATACTTCGGTATCACCAATCCCACAAAAAAGCAACAATCAAGCTCACACCCTCACACCCCCAAAAACCTCAATTAATACAACATAAAACATAACACATAGAACCAAAACAAATCACACCAATCCGGAAAACACACACCCCACCCCTTAAACCACTGCAAAATCCAACCCAACCCCACCACAATCAACCTTACCACGCAAACCAAGACACATTCAAACAACCAACATACAGACAAACACGAAGAATCACCTCACACAATACAAAACCGAACCAACCCAATCTAACCGATCCCAACCAAACAACACTACACCACAATACAAGGAAAATAACAACTCGCCGTAGAACCCAAAACACGTCCCCAACAACAATCACAGCAAACCACCACCACCATCTTCAAAACATCAAACAATCAACTATGATAACAACTATAAAATTATCACACTAAACCATCCCACAAATCTCGTAACCACGCAACAACAATAACACCATAATCTGACTACAAAACCCTAGCAGACAACCAACATCTTTACAAGCAATCAACCCAATCACAACCTCAAACTTTTTCAATCTAAACAAATCATCGTCCCATACCTACAGAAACTCCAAACAACGCACAAACCAATCTACATCACTCACTAAAACAATAACCCATAAATCAGACAAATCCCATAACCCCCCCTACCATGAACCTAACCCAAAGATCGATATCCAAGACATTCTACTCAAAACGAACACGACAACCATCCACCAGCCATTCATCCGACCAACTCATCAGAACTAAGCGACGAATCCCACACAAACCTCTGATGTCATGAGCACAAATTAGAATACTAATACAAAAAGTGAAATAATCTTACAAAAATCATGCCTGGAACGTTACAGACCCACATATGACAAACCTCATAACCCGGAACCGCGACACACAAACATCATCCCATAGACTGCAAAACTTCATGAAATAATAACCTCGAAGCCACAAACAACGAAAAGAATCACAACCACCCACCACATCCAACCCGAACAACCATATCAATCAGAAAACATAAAATTAAATAATACACGAACTACCATGCACCCAACAACGGAATAAAACACTCATCACACACCCCATAACAACAAAAAAATCACACCAAAGTCAAAACGCACATAATAAAATCAAACACTAATCATAAACACTATCAAAACCAGGTAACCGCGATAAGCCATAACACGACAACAAAACAACAATAAAAGCCCTATAGTCTCACGTCAAACCATAAAACAACCACACTACCATAATCACTTAGCTGAAATATCACCAAGAAGACTCAAACATAACAATATACTGATTCCACGAAAACCCTCAAAAAATATGACACATATAAACAATTCACACACAAACATCACAAGTTAGCAACATGCCATCATCAAATCCCATCCCCTACACAACATACCAAACAAATACATACGGAGACTTACCATACAAAGAACTCGAGTTAATCTATCACACTAGAAATTAACACACAAACAAACGAACCTACAAATCATAACTCAAAACACCACTTAACTGACGATCCCCACCCCAAATCGCTCGATTACGACGAAAGACAAATAAGAAGTATTTATAAAACATTCAATCCTCTCCAGAAATCTGGATACACCACACTCTAACACTAAACATCCACCTATACGAGTCAAACCTCCAATTACCTACAACGACAACCCATAATGCGAAACAACACGATATGCCTAAGTACAACCAATCGGAATCAATCCTTAAAAGTACCCTTAAGAAAGAATAAAAAAGACACCGCAGAACACAAAACCACCTTACCATACTCCACCCACTCCGACACAACATAAATTGAAAACATACCTAAACAACATAAAACTGCCAGACTGATCAAACAAGACCAACCACTATAATCAAACATCAAAAAAAAAAATAACAAAATCAAGTGTAAACATACCCACTAACACCCTTACCATATACACTTCCAACAAAACCATCGCAAGAAAAACTAAGAACCATACCCACCCGAAACGCACAAACCATACATCGTAAACCCTCCAAGCACATCTAACTCAACCGTACCAACAAAATCAAAACACACAACACGTAAAATCCACCCACACACACCAGCATACCTAAAGTATAACTACTAACATAAAACAAACCAACCACTAAACCTGAAAATTCACCCTCTGTTAACTACTGCACGAACACATCACCATCTCCGCAACAGCATACACATAAACCCCACATCCATCACCCTTCAACACTAAAATCCCCAAACAAACAAACAAATATCACACAAAACATACACAACCCAATAAAACATGAAAAAAAGTAAAAGACTTTCCAAGTATATCTTAACAATCTCACCCCCAATCCCACTCCCCATCCCACCCACAGCCCACCCCCTCAGCCACATCAGACCGAACCCCTCCTCCACCCAACCCTGACACCCCTCCCATCATCCCCCCCTGGTCCCCACACACACTGCACCCCAAATGTCCTGTACGTGATCCCCCATTAAGATAAAGCCGACCGCACGTACTAAACACCCTATATATATAAACAACCCCCTCCCACCAACAGACGGGGTAGTAAAGTGCTGTGACAGTCACAAGCAGTGTCAAGAGACGCCTCACGAAGGCTGACAGGTGAACCCAGCAGGTCAACCATGCATTACTATTGCAATTTATAGTGTTCACACCTTCCTAAAGGCAACATTGATGTTCGTACACGAACCTGTATTCTTAAAGTCAAATATCTTAATTTCTATTGACCAAATCGAGTCCAAACCCATTTATTTCATCATAAAACATCCCAAGTAACCAAAAAATACTAATATGAGCACTAAACAAACATATTTTCATGATTTAGAGGGTTAAATAAACTCCTAACAATGTATAAAAATACACTCATCCAGGCATAAGAACATATACCTTAATAAGCATATGCGACTCTAAAACGATCGAGAATATTATCTAAAGCTTTAAAAACATAAGGAACATATACAAAAGTACACCTTAAATTCCCCTTATTGTGCCGTCACCCAAAAAAACACACTTTATAGATACTTATACTAAACACAAATTTATCCATCCCTAACGATAGCCACATGCCAAAACACAACACCACACAGACAATTTATTTATTAGAGAACACGGAAACAAACATCTACATCATTAGGACTGCTATAAAACCAAAACATCGTAAAACCCCACCTGGAAATTAACCGTTAGAAAATGTCTGGGAGAGTATTACAATCTATCTTTCTATTATAACACTTAGAACGTACTCCCTCCTCCCACTTTTATTGTCCTCATATGAACTTTTGAAGTCAATCTTTTATCAAACTTTGATCTTAAATTATTTGTTGTTTGTTGTATATAAAATATATAACACTTTATGAAAATTATACCAATTAAAATATATTTAAAAACCAATCCATTCATATATTTTGCATCAACTATTATATAACACAAACAAAAATATTAAAGTTCAAAGTTACAAAAGAAAGACTTCAAAAAGTCAAATGGGGACAATAAAAGTGAGACGGAGAGAGTATAAATTATACTATATAAATAAATATCATGTAGAGTTATAATGTGTAATGTCATAAAATAGATAGATAAGATATGTGTGGAAGTAACCATAATTTTTTATAAATGTTTATATATAAATGTTGTAGTATTTATTTATTTGATAAAAGAATTATGAGTAAAAATAAAAGAATAAATGTTAGGATTAAAAAAAGTGTTAATTATTAACAACGAGTCGTTCAAACCCGCGCGATGTACCGGGCTTAGTTTTGGTGGAAATCGAGGGTTTGCTTATGCGGATCAGCGTGTAAGTGTGATGCACCAGCTTTGTTTTTCGACAAATAATTTTATAAAATTTTAGTTGACATTGAATTTTAAAATGACAACGACGATCATTATTGTAGTTTTTGTTAAACAAAATTATCCATGGGTCACATTTAATCAGTTAATATATTAAGTTCTTCTAAAGATGTTTTCAACTATGTTTTTTTTAAACACAAATATATTTTCAACATAGCTCACAAATAATTATTTGTTCCCATAACAAAAATAAAATATGAAATAACTATTGTACTCGTACAAAAATGTAGTATCTACTTTTGGTGGTTTTACTTACTACATAACTATTTTCTCCTTCTTAGGGTCCAAACTAACCCGTGATTTCGATCTCCCTGTACAAAAGTTCAAATTTTCGCATATAAAACATCTGGTCCATAAAAAAACAACAAAAAATGTCATCTACCAAAATCTTAGAACACATTATATCAAAATCTTGAAATGACCCCATTTCACTAAATCAATTAGCTAATGAGCTAAACAAATCAGAGTGACCTATTTCACTAAATCAATAAACTAATTAGCTAAACAAATCTTAAAACACATCAGGCTAAACAAATCTTAGAACACATCAGGCTAAACAAATCTTAGAACACATCAGTTGTAGCAACACCATGCTAAAACGTCAGAATAATCGATAGTGGCATTTAATAGATTTTAAAACATAACAAATTCAATGAAACAATCACCTGTTACAAACAGAAGTCTACAATTTTATGATGGATTGCAAACAGACTAAGCAAGTCAACTCTTTCGTCCAGTACCTCATACTGCTAAAAAAATCAGAATCATAAGAACAATTTACCACAACAAAACCCCTCAATTTCAAAACCTACATCAGTTGTAGCAACACCATGCTAAAACATCAGAATAATCGATAGTGGCATTTAATAGATTTTAAAACATAACAAATTCAATGAAACAATCACCTGTTACAAACAAAAGTCTACAATTTTATGATGGATTGCAAACAGACTAAGCAAGTAAACTCTTTCGTCCAGTACCTCATACTGCTAAAAAAATCATAATCATAAGAACGATTTACCACAACAAAACCCCTCAATTTCAAAACCTACAAAATTAAACACAGTTAAAAAACCAATTCAATATTCCAAATTAAAAAAAATACTAAAATTAGTGGCGATGGTGAGTGAATTGTTGTGTGTGTTTTGAGGCGGTGTGTGAAGTGTGTGCGAAAAAGATGGGAGATGAAGAAGGTGGGAGTGTGATGAAGCATAAAGGCAGACTCGTGGAAGCCCTAGAGTCTACTGTTATGATAATGAAATCATTTAACATGGAAGAAGTTGTTTATCAGCCAGTTCAATATCGAATTTTTGGTACAACTTGAAGCCTCCACATTAACGAGGAGGACTCATCT
>BQNB010134770.1:0-18262 GCA_026074375.1 Tanacetum coccineum | reverse complement strand
TGCACTTTAGGATTGTGTCAATTGCATCAGCAAACAGCAGTTTATACTGCTGTTGCTTTACATTTTCTAGCCATTTTTTTAGCTTTAGTAATAAGAAGTTAGAGTTTGAAATTGAGCATGTTAGTAATACTCTAGTAGCTTAATATAGATAAGCTTTTAAGTTTCATTTTGAAGCTTTTATCCTAGCTTAAATTCTCTTTCAAAAGTAGTATAGCAGCATTTAGATTTTAGCTTATTTCATTTTGAATTTTCATTTTTAATTGTAATTTTGAAAAACCTTTTATCTAGGTTAGTTTTATATTCCTAGCATAGCTTATTTCCAAATTTTCAGCTTTTAAGGTTTAGTATTAAGCAGTTTAGCTTATTAGAAAAAAGCTCTAAACAGTTTTAAGCTAAACTTGCACTTTTTCAGATTAATTTTCTTGAAATTTTTGTTAAAGCTTAGCAAATTTTTGTTTAGATATCCTTAGTATACATCTTAATCTCCATTTATCTTCTTTTGGATTTCATTTTCAGTAAGAATTAAGCTAGAAAAAAGCTAAAAAGTGAAAAAGCTCTTAAACC
Organism: Tanacetum coccineum; assembly: GCA_026074375.1. Classification (NCBI taxonomy): domain Eukaryota; kingdom Viridiplantae; phylum Streptophyta; class Magnoliopsida; order Asterales; family Asteraceae; genus Tanacetum; species Tanacetum coccineum. The sequence goes on along the minus strand of BQNB010134770.1, from coordinate 17,698 downwards.
ACTAGTTACTGTAACAGAATTGAAAAAGTTAAGTTTCTAGCTTATCTAGTGGACAAAAGTCAAAAGTGCCTTTATTAAAGTTGTTTAGAATAAGCTGTTCTATAACTTTGTAGTTTTAAGTTTTTGCTTATTTTCAATTTTTAATAAGCCAAAAATAAGTCATATCGCGAGGTCTGTTTTGTATTTTTGTAATAGTTAAGGGGTACACGTTTTAACTGCTGTGTAAATTCTCAATAGTAAACCCGCCTACCCTTTTCTTTCTTTTATTACAGTTTCTACCCTGTCTTTTTAGGAAATATTAAATAGTTTTAATATTTTTGTTATTAGTTTAAATAAAATTAGGTTTAAAGTTTTAATTGATAAAATTAGGGCTCAATTAGTCTATAAAAATTGGGGCTTTTTGTTCCAATAAGTTTCTGCACCTTTCTAGTCTATAAAAACCATTTTTCTTTATTTTCTAGTTAAAATTGTAATTTCTAGGAATTTAAATAGATTTTAGGTAATTTCTTTTTCTTAGAAAATTCATAAAAAATTCAAAAATAGTTAAAAAATTCCAATTCTTTTTCCTAAAATTTTCTTTTTAAATTTGTGATTTTTAGGCAAAAAGTTTGTTAAGAGTTGTGTCTTAGATTTTAAATTTCAATTCTAGCTCACGTTTTTACTTTTTGTGCATTTAAATTTCGAGCTAGTTAATTGTTTTTAATTCATGCTATTATATTTGTAGTATAATCAAAAGTTCAAAAAATACCTTTTGTTCAATCTTAAACTCGGAATCCCGAACTTATTCACAAATTCTCAATTCACGATTCGTATGGGGACACGACCCGAGTAGTACATTACTTCCCGGATAAAAATATTCATATTGTTTGTTTTCTTTAGTGGATTTTTACCTTATTATTTCTCTTGTTTTGAGAAGTATTTTGGAAAGAAATTTTCAAGGGATTTAATAATTACGTATATAAATTATGTTTTGAGTTACTTGAACCCAAAGAGCTTGTTAGTGTCTGTTAGCTTTCTTTTCTCAGCACGGAGTTAACGGATTAATACACCCTTTGAGCTTAGGCTTTGATCAAGCTGAGATAGGTTTGGCTTTGGAGCACTTGGATTGTCTTGAATGACTACACTTCTATTACTTTTTCTACCAGTCTTTTTCTTAGCAGATTCAGGGACAGATTCAGTCACAATCCGTGCATGAGTGGCATGGACTTGCCTTGCTGCTTCTTCTTCTTTAGCTTTAGTTAAGCTTATAGATTTACCTAACTCCAAAGCAACGTCTAGATCAGGACTAATGTTGTCATCAGCAGAAATTGTGACTTTCTTCTTGACCACCCTTCCACTAGCAGTCTTTTTCTTAGCAAGTTCAGGTTCAGACTCTTCAGACATATCAACCTCTGCCATAGGAGTATCTGCACTCTTCTTCCCTTGTGACCCTTTGCCTCTGCTCTTCTTTGGAGGGATTTGACTAGAATATTTGATGAACATCTGATAAGATTCTAATTACTTAATTGCTTCTGGCAGCATCACATTAGGAACGAGAAGTCCATATTCCTAATAGTCTTCTCCAATTCTAACAAACTTGAGTCGGCTTACTATCCTATCATCCTTGATTGTATGATAGTGTTGATACTTGAGGTTGAAGAGAGACTTGTGTTGTTTGAGGAAGTGATCGATGATGATTTTAATGAATCAGGGGAATGGCATATTTTCACATCTTGATCTCTTCTCCTTCCTGTGGTCAATCTGGAAAGCAAGGTCTTCCCAAATCAACTCAAGATAATCGACATTTTCTCTATAGAACATGCCCTACAGTATGTCAATTCCGGATTTTCTTAGTTTGTCATTGCTTGCTGTCTTTCCAGAGAGACACTTGTTGATTATTGCTGCCAGTGTTCTCCATGGCTGATGCATGTGATCCACAAACATGTTGGTGTGCTTGTACACTGGACCTTTGTAGCCAAGCTTAATGGGAAAGGTGAGTGTAGTATCATCATATGGTACTTCAGTGAAGTCTACACCTTCAACTTTTGGACAAATATCAAGAATCTTCCTAAAGACATCAGCATCGACAATACACTTCTTATTGGCCAAGAGAAATTCATAGGAATCTATGTCTTTGACCTTCTTGATTATGTACCAAAACTGCTGCATAAAGATTTCAAGGACATCTGTAGATATAGTGAATGCCTTGAAGCACGTGGAGTTCTTGACAAGATCAATGACCACTTGAAATGTCTCTTCCTTCTGTTGCATAGTGGTTTCCAGTCTTATATTGGTAGAGCTAATCTTGACTCTTTTTGTAGATGGAACCTATTTTTCATCACGAGTAGTCACTTGTTGAATTTCTTGAGGATTCATGATTCTGCTTAAGAATTAACCAATACAGTTATATACATAACAAATATATTTTACTGATTAGTTTGGTTATCTTTGATGATATGATTGAATCAGAGATAAGCTATGATTAGGTTTCATGAAAACATGACTGAATTACTACACTCTATGAATAAGTCATCTTAGTCAATAGTCAAAGTCAACTAATAAAGTCAACAATACAATTCTAAGTGAACTTAGGATAAACATCCAATCAGAGGGTAAATAATGTGTATTCAAGCATATCAAGTTATGAAATATAACACTATAAACAAGTATTACACAAATTTTTAAAAATTTGGCCAGAGTTTCCTTCTATATTTTGTCATATTTTGCTTGGAATGTGACCTATCATGTTTTGCTTGAAATAAGTCTTACATGTTTCGCTCAGAATAAGTGGAACATATTTTGCTCAGAATAAGTGGAACATGTTTCGCTTGGAATAAGTGAAACATGTTTCGCTAGAAAACATGTTTCGCTTCATTCAAGCCTAACATGTTTCGCTTGACTATTATCACAACCTAAATCAAATTTTATCACCCATATGCAATCAAGAAACAATTCCTAACTACACAATACATTTAATACCATCACAGAAGCAATAATCACAAGATTTAAACAACATTTTTGCTTGAAATCCTTCATACGCAATGGTTTTAATGGAGAAACACATTAATCATGCTTTAAGAGGCATCTAGGAAGCATATATCATATCTTAAGGCCACACAATAGATCACAAACACACTCATTATCACACACTAGCAAATGTATAGCCATTATTTTTGTACTAACGCCCTAAATACCTACTTTTCCAAGTAAAAGAGCTTTTAGGAAGCAAGAACATGTTTAAATAGCTCAAGAATGCTCATGAGAAGCTACTCAACTCAAACCCACAACTAATCAATCAGTTACACATGATTCGTACCATACATACTAACAAAAATCAATACATCTCACTCATATGTTAGAGATATTAAAAACTGATTCATACGCATCTTAGACGCACCCTAACGAGCAAAACCCCTCAATCAATTAGCAAAAATCTCAACTTTTAAATTATGAACCCTAAATCGTTTTTAATTGATTAAGAGAGCAAAAAGGATAAATAACCTAATTCGTTTTAGCAATGTGATGTTAAAGGGATAGCTTACAAGTAGGAGTGAACCTTGGATATTTAAAAACAAGTTTGATTTTAGAGTTGGAATCGAGCGAAATGTGTTAGAGAGTATTTGGGTGAGTTTTAATTTTTAATAAGTGTGAGTGTGAGCGAAATGTATTTCAAAAGAATATAACTGGCCTTGTTTCTAGAAATGTCAAGAATGACCCTTGTTGTTTATATCCTTTTCTATCTTCATTTTAAACTTTGTTTTAGTAATAACTAAGTTATAGAAGTAGCATGTTTAGCCCCTAAAGTTGTAAACTTAGATCTTAAGTCCTAGTTTTTGCCATTTAGTCCCTAAAGGTTAAAGCCAATAACATCTTAAGACCAATTTGAGTTAAAACTGATATTAACTCCCCTTTAATTGATTATCTGTTCTAGTTAAAACCTTTTTCCTTTTTATTCCGAGATGATTTTTTTTGAAAGATCGTTTTTGAAAGAATTAGACTATTTCTCCCCCTCAAATAATGTCTCATTTTATATTTAAAGAGCTGTAGACATTGTTTGAGTGATAGAAATTCTTTGAAAAGCTTTTCTGATGAGAAACTGATATGTTTCAATTATTTTTCAAAAAACAACACCGTTAAAAACAAGATTTCTCTCGTTTTACATAAATAAATGCACTGATACGTACACTTATTTTATTAGATAACACGGGCTGTGTTGCAAAGTAAACACAAGCCTTTGAATGAATATGAAGTAATTCATTCCCTAGAAAAGTTAATCTCCCGTTGTGAGATCAAGTTTTCTTTTTGATGAAATACTTGCCTTTAAATTGAAGACCGATTGCTATCTGAAATAATAGCAAACCATATGACATGTTTTCTATTCGAACTTTATTTATAGCTTTGTGCCATTATTAAATGACATTTCTAAAGCTGTAAATATTATCAATGTTAGAAAGCATGTCATGAAAATAAATTTTTGTATTTTTTAATTTTTTAATTTCTTTTTGAAAGGTTTATATAGAATAGAAAATCTTTTTGGGTTTTTATATTTTGATATATACATATGTTACAGGATATGTGAAGAGTTACCACCATTACTCTTCCTCTTCGTCTGCCAGCTTTTTCAGAGTCTCATAAGACATGCTTTGCATTCTAAGCTTTTGATGAGAAATTCAAGTCGTTCTCATGCTAAAGGCTTGGTGAAAATGTCTGCCAGTTGATACTCTATTTTGACAAAATACAGCTCAATCAACCTATTTTCCACTTTCTCTTTTATGAAGTGATGTCTGATGTCGATATGCTTTGATCGAGAGTGTTGGACGTTGTTGCATCATAAAGCTATGACACTTTTATTATCACAGTACAATGGTATTTTGTTGAATATAAGTCCATAGCCCGTCAGTTGTGATCGCATCCAAAGTATTTGAGAACAACATCCGGATAGGGCGATGTATTCAGCTTCTGTACTGGATATGGCCGTGCTCTTTTGTTTTTTTAACGACCAACTCACTAATATTTCTCCTAATAGTTGCATACTTCCAGACGTACTTTTTCTTGTATCTTGGCAACCCGCATGGTCAGCATCTACAAAAGCTGTTACAACAATGCAAGAATCCTTCAGATATCACAAACCTATATTTATGGTTCCTCGTAGGTATCGAAAGATTCGCTTAACAGCATGTAAGTGCTTTTCGGTAGGCTTTGCCTGATACCGGGCACACATGCACACAACATATACAAGGTCTTCTCTACTGGATGTGAGATACATAAGGGTGCCAATCATTCCACGTTAACATGTAGAATCAACGACTTTCCCTTTTGGATCTTCATCCAGTTTTGATTTCTCCACCATTGGAGTATCCGCTGGTTCACAAGTTTGCATACCATATTTCTTAAGTGATTCAAGAGCATATTTGGATTGATTTAAAAAAATGCCTCTAGAACTTTGAGAAATTTGCAGTCCTAGAAAGAATAATAGTTTGCCCATCATTGACATCTTAAATTTTAAACACGTCACTTTTGAAAATGTTTCACAAAGATCAGGTTTAGTAGAGGCAAAGATAATATCATCTATGTAAATTTGTACCAATAATATGTCTTTGCCTTCTCATCTGACGAACAATGTAGGATCGACGGTTCCTTTGGTGAACTTCTGGGAGAGCAAAAATGATGAGAGCAAATCATACCAAGCACGTGGAGCTTGTTTCAACCAATAAAGAGCCTTTTTTAGCTTATACACATGGTTGGGATTCTCTGGATCTACAAACTCATCCGGTTGACTAACATAGACCTCCTCACGCAGTATGCCATTTAAGAACGCGGTCTTCACATCCATTTGGTAGATGACCATGTTTATATAAGCAGCAAATGCAATAAAGATACGAATGGCCTCAAGTTGAGCAACCGGAGCAAAAGATTCCTCAAAGTCTATGCCTTCTTCCTGATGATATCCCCTCTTTACCAAACGAGCCTTATTTTTCAACACACCTCCCAGTTCATCTAATTTCACTTTGAATATCCACTTCAAAGAAATAATCATAACATGATCCGGTCGAGGTACCAACTCTCAAACTTCAAGACGTTCAAACTCATTGAGTTCTTCTTGCATGGCTTTAATCCAACAGGATTCCGTCTATGCATCTTTATAACTCTTGGGTTCAATGGAAGAAAGGAAAGAATCGAAATAACAAAATAGGGCTTCATTTTGTAGTTGATATCGAGTGGAAACCGGTCTAGAAGGATCGCTTCGGGTGGTTAATTAAGTGAGTGCACATGATTTGGAATAACAACCTGAGAAGAGGATTCTTTAGAACTTGGTTTTGGAATTAGAAAATCAACATATGGATTATTATCCATGTATACAACTTCAATATCATGGTCAGCTTCTTTAACACCAAGAGGAATGGCTGGAGATGGTGTTTCTTGAGTTGTTTGTGAAGTAATTGTTGATGGCGCATCTTGATCAATTGTTGTTGAGGAAGGTGTACTGGTTAAAACAACAGGTTCTAGAGCAATGACTGTAAGAACTTGAAGATCAACACATGGAGGAGGATTAAGGTACTCATCAAACATTGGTTGAAATAATATTTCCCAGTCGTTCTTTGTTGGTAGGACAACGATGTTGAAGAAGGAATGTTCAGCACGAGTCCTGAATTGATTGTTCCAGGAGTCAAAAGTTTAGGCTCGGGTCCTAAACTGAATTATTTAGAAGCCATTGCTGTCAACTAATCAAAATCAACATGAATTGTTTCAATAATCATTCGGGTCCTTTTGTTATAGATTCAAAATGCTTTCTTTGCAGGAGTGTAACCAACAAAAATTCTAATATTAGCTTTTGGTTTCAACTTACCAAAGTCTTCACTGTCATTAGTGGGATAACAGAGTGCACCAAAGACATGGAGATAAGATAAGTTAGGTTTTCTATCATGGAGAAGTTCATATGGTGTTTAATGATTAGTTTTGAGTATAACAAGCTGTCGCGACTACTTCTGCCTAAAGAAATAATAGATCCTTTAAAAAGATCAACATGGTGCGAGTAGCTTCCACTAAAGTACGGTTTTGTCTTTTGACAACGCCATTCTGTTGTGGAGTACGAGATGTTTTATGTGAGATTCCAACTTCTTCATAGTAAGATCTTAGTGTCTGATTGACAAATTCAGTGCCATTATCAGTTCTGATATTACGAACAGTTGCATTCAGACGAACTTGAATCATTTTCAGAAATTTAATCACGAACTCTGGAACTTCATCCTTTGAACGTAGAAATTTCACCCATGTAAACCGAGAATAATCATCAATGATAACCAATATATATTTTCTCCCATTAATACTGTGAATCCTAATTGGCCCGCAAAGATCCATATGCAGCAGATAGAGTTTTTCTTGAATGGAGTCTTCAACTTTAGGTTTGTGGGAGTGTTTTTTTTCTTTTACCAAGAGCACATGCAAAGCACAAGTAATCCTTCTGATACTTTAGTTTTGGAAGACCTCGGACAAGACCTTGTTTGGCAAGAGAAGTAATATAATTAAAGTTTAAGTGAGATAATCTTTGATGCCACAACCAAGACTTGGTTTTTGAGGCCTTAGACAAGAGACATATAGGAGAGGATAGCAACAAATTTTCCATAGATTAAGTGTATAGGTTTGAACCCCTTGATCCATTGAGTAGATCCATACCTTCTAAGTCACGAATGAAGCAGGTATGTTTGCGAAAAGCTACTTCGAGATCAGAATCACAAAATTGTCCCACAAAGAATAAGTTGTGTCCTAACCCTTTCACATAGTAAACATGAGATATTGTAACATTTCCTATTTGATAGTCTACATAACCCATTATCTAAGCAATAGATCATTCCCGAATCTGACGGTACCCAAAAATTTACTGACGAAGTTGATGAGTTGAGAGCAATTGCTGGTTATATGCTTAGAGCATCCGGAGTCAAAATACCACAGAACAATTTGGAAAACCTGCAATCGATAAGAGAAGAAGATGGAACATTGGAAACAGTGGATCCCCCAGATTGAGTGGAGTCCGAGGAGTTAGAAATTCTAGATTCTGTGATCTTAGATCTACTACTCGAATCTACTAATTTTGATGCTTTGGGTCTCCTACTGTAAACTATGATTCCTTGAGTTGGTGTAAAAACTGAATTGGTAGTGGTTTCCTTAGTACGCACTATTTTAGTGAAGGTAATCCTAGTTAAAGGGAACCTATTTCCAATTATAGTTAATGTCCTACCAGTAGGTTTCTAACTATATCCAATTTTAGTGAACACCTTTCCCGTAGGTTTCCATACTTTTCTCATTTTATTGTTTCGGTTAACAGTTTTAGATTTAGACAATCCATTTACATCATGAACATAATCAAGAACACATTTATCATGATTAGCATCAAACAAGCATTCATTACAGATAGCACAAACAGATTTAGAATTCGCATTTAACATAGATTGCATGACATGAGCATTACATTCAGTTTTGACAACACGATTCTTTTTATTCTTCCTAGACTTAACGTTCCTAGATTGGTCTTCTACTTTATTGATCTTGTTGCTAATTGATAATTGCGGGATCATATTGTTCTTTGTATTGCCTGAAGGCTTTGATCCGCTAGCACTAGTAGAACATTTTACTCCTGTAGAATGCAACAAAGGTTTGTTAGCGTCTTGTGTTTTAAGAGAATTAGTCTGTTTGGAAATGTTGCTTGATGATGTGATAGGGTCAGCAAATCTAACTTTCTTGTCCTTGTTAAGTAGTGTGACATCAACTAATTTCTCACTTAATTTTAGAGCAATAAGGCATGTCTTAGAGACATAGACTAACAATTCCTGAATGTGTTTTGTATATCTACAATCAGAGTCTAAAAGAGGTTCACAAGAATCCTGTTTTCTAGCGTATTCTATAATTCCACATAAGGTGTCAGTATTTTCTATGGGCTTCTTAAGATATGTTGGGAATTATTCATTCCTGACTTAGTACCGTTAGTGATAATACTTAGTACCAATAGTTATAGTTACTACTGAAGTACAAAGTGTTAAGTACTGATCAGATAGTTAGTACCGTTAGTAGAAAATAGTTAGTACCGTTTAAGAGATATGTTTGAGATATTATAGGAAAAGATATATATTATCTTTTATGCGTTTTGTAAGCCTGTTAGGGTTATCCTTGGTCTATAAAAGGAACTCTCATGGCATAGTTAGAGATATCAGTTCAATATACATCTCATATAATCATATCTCATAGTTAGTAATCTGTAATCACTTTCATAGATTAATAGAAATCAAAGTTTAGTTTTTCATTGTTCTTCTTAGTACTATTGTATAGATTCCGCATATACAATCAGTAATCATAGTCAGTGTTTCTATATAGTTAATCTGTATTTATACAAGTTGGCTATCACCCTTAGCAGGCTGCAAAGATCTGTTCAGTTTGGGACTCACAAGTGGTATCAGAGCCTATGAGAAACTCTGAGTAAGAAGAACAAAAACCAGTTATAAATCTCTATCATACAAAACTAATCATGTCTGGTTCACAAGATGAAATACCACCACCAACACCACCACCATCATCATCACAAACACCAACACAACAAACTCCTCATATTGTATCAACCATCAAACTTCCTATTCTCAAAAGGGGAGAATACGATATATGGGCCATGAAAATGGAACATTATTTGGCTCATACAAACTATCCAATCTAGGAAGTTGTACAAAATGGGAATGGTCCTGTATCAATCACCACAGATACACAAGGTCAAATCAAGGTTCTGCTTCCAAGAACTACAAAAGAAATCCTAGCCAGAGAAAGAGAAAGAAAAGCTAGGACCACTTTGCTTATGGCTTTACCAAAAGATCATCTTGCTAAATTTCATAAGATGACTGATGCAAAAGAGATATGGGATGCCATCAAATCCGGATTTGGTGGAAATGACGAATCAAAGAAGATGCATAAGTATATTCTAAAGCAACAGTTTAAAGGTTTCTCTGTATCAAACTCAGAAGGACTGCATAAAGGGTATGACAGATTCCAAAGTCTTCTGAGTCAATTAGAGATTCATGGGGCAGGTGTATCCACTGAGGATGCAAATCAGAAATTCCTTAGATCTCTACCTTCTGCCTGGTCTCAAGTTTCCTTAATCATGAGGACCAAGCCAGGAGTGGACAGTCTCAGCTTTGATGATCTGTATAATAATCTAAGAGTCTTTGAGAATGATGTAAAAGGCTCTACTGCATCATCCTCAAGCACGCAAAATGTGGCATTTGTCTCTGAGAACACCATCAGTACTAATGATGTTAGTACCGCTTATGGTGTTGCTAATCCTTCTGGTCATAACTCACAGTATGAACAAACTTCATCATACTCCTTACTTGCAAATCAATCCAGTTGCCCTCAATTGGATCATGAGGATTTGGAACAGCTTGATGAATTTGACTTAGAAGAAATGGACTTGAAATGGCAGGTGGCCATGATTTCAATGAGAATGAAAAAGTTCTACAAAAAGACAGGTAGAAAGCTACAATTTGATGCCAAAGAACCAGTTGGTTTTGATAAAACCAAAGTCGAGTGTTACAATTGTCACAAGACAGGGCATTTTGCTAGAGAGTGTAGAGTCAAGGGAAATCAAGATAATAGGAGGAGAGATGCTTGGAACTCTGGAAATAAGGATGGGAGAAGATCTGGTAAGCAGGAGGACTCTAAAGCTTTGGTGACTATTGATGGAGAAGGTGTTGATTGGACCAGTCACTCAGAAGAAGAAGAAGATTATGCTTTGATGGCTTGCAACAGTTCAGACACAGAGGTAACTTCTTGTTCAAAAGAATGTAAAGAGTCTTATGCTAAACTTAAAAAACTGTATGATGAACAAAGAGCACAACTACCAATATAGCAAACGTTATGGCAAATGTATCACTTTTAAAGGTAGCTAGGTATTTTTTGCATCTTAATCTTCTACAACATATAGCTCATATTATATATCAGATAACTCGTAGTCAAACATAAAAATTTCAGTTAAAAAACCTAGATGTGTTTAGTTGGGGAAAATATCTCATTTTTTCAAAAAAAAATCATATGAAAATGCAAAAACTAAAAACTTGTTTAGTTGCACTTTTTTCTACATAATATTTGTCAAAAAAAATAATATATATATCGCATTTTCTAAGTTTATATAGAAAAAAAAATCTCATTTTACCCTTCTCTATTTATTTTCTCTAACAAAATAAAATTCGGTGGGCAAATGGTCCATATTTTGGTTTATACGTTTGCATCCGTTATTATACATGTTGTATGTTTTCGTACGTTTTTATTCGCTTTTGTCTGTTTTATCCATTTCGTTCGTTTTTATACGTTTATGTACGTTTTCGTCCGTTTTATACGTTTTCGTCCGATTTAATCCGTTTTAGTCCGTTTTTATACATTTTCGTACGTTTTTTGATCGTTTTTATCCGCTTTTGCACGTTTTAATCCGTTTTTGCACGTTTTCGCCCGTTTTTAGGTTTTAATCCGTTTTATACGTTTTTGATCGTTTTCGTCTATTATTATACGTTTTCATACACTTGTTGATCGTTTTTGTACGTTTTATCCGCTTTTACACGTTTTTGCACGTTTTTATAGGTTTTCATCCGCTTTTATCCGTTTGCGTCCGCTTTTGATCGTTTATGTCCGTTTTTATACGTTTTGCACGTTTCGTCCGTTTTTATACATTTTCGTCTGTTTTTATTCGTTTTCATTCGTTTTAACCGTTTTCATTCACGTTATATGTTTTTATACGTTTTGTACGTTTTTAAACGTTTTATCCGTTTTTGTTAGTAATAAGACGTTTTTTGTACGTTTTTATCCATTTTCGTTCGTACAAAAACCTATAAAATCGGACACATCTTACCAATTAACGCATGAAAACATACACAAACGTATAAAAAGGTAGAAAAACACAAAGGAAAAAAATGAAAACGAACGAAAACGTAAATAAATGTATGAAAACGTAGAAAATGTGCGAAACCGTACGATAACGAGCGAGAACGTGCAAAACGAGAGAAAACATACGAAAATGTGCGAAAACAACGAAAACCTAGAAAACGTGAGAAAACGTAGTAAAACGTGTGATAACGAGCGAAAACGTTCAAAGGTGCAAAAACGAGCAAAAACGTGTGAAAACGAACGAAAACGTAGAAAAACATGCGAAAACGTAGAATAACGTGAGCAACGAGCGAAAACCGTGTGAAAACGTACGAAACTTAAGAAAACGTGCGAAAACGAATAAAATCGTGCAAAAACATGCGCTAACAAGCGAAAAACATGATTATGGTTGTAGTTAATTTTTATTATTTTTATTTGTAATTTATGTTTTATTGCTTTTATAATCGTATAAAAAAGTTGACTATGAAAAGAAAAATGATTAAAAATAACATCATCTAAACATTAGTTTTTAAAAAAGAAAAAATATAACTCTATCTAAACATGTTTTTAAAATTCTCAACACTTTTTTAGAGAAAAAAAATCATTTCTTTATTTGGAAATTTAGAAGCAGAAAAACATGAATTTTTTTCTCAACTAAACACCACCCTAGTTTCCCACATAACCCAAAGACAACCCTTAATTTCAATTTATTCTCAGCATTCATGTACTCCGTCATTTTGTTCATTTTTATTTAAAAACAACTTCAGATAAATAAACCCTTAAATTTTTAATCACATCTTTAGATTAAACGAAGATTTTTACCTGTACATTGCCGCGAAGTGTCAGTATTATATGTGTTTCAAGATAAAATATTTTCTAAGTTAAGATCAACAAAAACTTTGTTGTGTAACTAAAAAATATTACCAACTATATTAAACAATTACTACATTGCAGCCAGAACAAATTCAACTCAAGATTTAGAAATAACGAGGTTTGTAACCCGCGCTTCGCCGCGAAGCGCGAGCTTTTTTTAAATTATGGCGGTTTTCATGGACGAATAGTGTGATGGGGTATTTCGTAAATATCTGATAGATCATTTAGTAAAAAAAAAATTAAGAAAAAAAAGTAAACGGGTTGGGTCGGGTCATATTTAGTGTTATGATCAAAAAATATGATGTCTATATGGAAATTGCACTAGTTTAAGTTAAAGTTAAAACACAAGGACTAAAAGTGTAATTAGTCTAAAGTGTCCTTGTGTTTAGCCTATAAATACTCCCCTCTAATCAACATTAGAGGGTGAAGCTCACATTTGTAATTTCCCTTTCTTTTTCCATTTTAATAAAACTTTAAAATTAAATAAAGCTCTCTCCTCAATAATGGCTTATTCTTATTTTGAGCTTCCCCGACCTCCCGAGATCGTGAATCGAGAAACCTCACAAGTGGTATCAGAGCTGCACAGGCGATTCGTGATGTTTTTGAGCTTATTCGGTTCAGCTGATTCGGCTTATTTCTGCTTATTTTGAGTGCTGATTCGCTACAACAGCTTATTCAGATTATTTGAGCTTATTCAGTCTGATTCAGTTGTCAAATTCAGTCCAGATTCATTCCAAATTCAGTACCGCAACTTATTATTCAGTCAGTTTCGGTGTTTGCTGAGTTTTATGCTTATTCTGATGTATCAACTTATTTCTTGAGCTTACTTTTTTATGTTTGATTTTATCGAGTTTTGTTGCTTACGGTTTTATCGTAAGAACAAACTCGGTGAGATTCGAGCATAAAATATGTTTTAACTGCTGATTTGATTAAACTCGGAATTGGTCAATCAGTCAAACTCGGAGGTCAAAGTCAAACTCAGTAATCGAACAACTTATTCCGAGTTTCAGGCTTTCTTTCCAAAAATGGTTCCGAAAATGGTTTTTACTCAAAGATTCAGATCTGTACAAAATTTTAACATCAAACTTCGAAATCAAAAATGAGTTCACCGAGTTTTTAAACTCAGTTACAAACCGAGTTTAAGGAGTTTAAACTCGATATCGAAAATGTTGTGTCGAAAATGAAAAAGAAGAAAAACTACAACAGCCGCAACAACCCTCTATCAAAACCAAACTAAACCTAACCCTTCATCCTCAAAAACTACTCAAAATCATCTCCTGCTCCACAACAAAACTCGAACCAAAAACAAAACAAAAATCAAGATCTCAGCTCATATTTTTTCGTGTTTATCAACAAAAGTGTGAACTTTAATAGCTCAAATACACGAAAAGACAGTTCATCACCGATCTTGGACTCAACACAGAAAGAATAAACCCCACCTGAGACCCAAAGCAAGGATCTTGAAGCCCATCTTGTTCTTGTTCGTGGGGTTTTAGTGGAAGACTTGTGACGAATATAAGTGTGTTGTAGTGCCTGAAATAAGAAGTTAAGGAATTGATTATGTATTATTGTAGCTGCGTGTGGAAAAAGTGATATAAGAGTGTCAATGATTTTGAAATAAAAGTTGTGTGACTGAGTAAAGTTATAAGATGGCAGATGTATCAAGAAATGAAGAAAGGTTAACTCATTAAGTGGTAGGCGTGAGATAAGCAGACTAGGGTTTGGTGTGACCTATCAGTAGTTATAACTACATAACTTGGGCTTTGATAGTGCACCGACTATAAATCTAAAAGGAACTGGGCCAACTGCTGATTTGAGTTAATAACCAAATTTAAATGGGCTGAATGATATATTTGGAATTTGACTGAAAATGATTGTTGATTGAGCTTAATTTTGGCTATTAATGGGACAAAAGATTGAAACATGGACTGGATTAAATGGCTTGGGCCACGATCAGATTTTTATAGATGGTTAGCGAGTTGGGCTGCTTGTGCTTACAAGAATTGAAATATGGACTGAAAAATCTCAAGGACGAATTTAATGAATTGGAATGAATTTTCTTTTTAGATGAGCTGACTATTATGACTAAAACGCAAAAACAAAACATCACTTATTGCTTAAAACGATCCGGATAAAAGATTCACGAAAACCGTTCAAAAGGCTAGTCTCGGGATTTAATCGCAAGAATTGATTACGGGGATGATTCGTTATCATTTATTTGAAGTTGAAGTGGAATTTCACGGGTGCGTGTACTTATCATATCTTAAAAGTCAGGGTTGGTTAGATGATGACTTTTAAAGATAACTTGTTCGAGCTTATAACCGATGTTGATGAAGACTTGTCAAATCTAGCAATGTGTGATCTATAAACGCAAAAGTTGGTGCTCAATGCGTACATTTGTTATCACTTGAAGGAGTTACGTTGTAGTACTCAGTGTCTCACATAGTTGAGGATTTGTCAAGAGACTTAGGTCTACTTATACTTCAAGGAATTACGTTGTAGTATTCAATGTAAGTTTAGAGTCTCGTGGATAGCACAAGACATAAGTTACAAGTTTGTGGTATTCTAGTTCAGCATCAAGTTTGTGATACTGCTTTCTCTCCATCAGTAATCATTACAAAGAGCCAACAGAATCTGAGGTTGGACAAGTGACTTCACACATGATTTTTCTATCGAATATTCAGGCATACACAGATTATGATTTTTTTGATGGTCATCGAATGCAATCAGAGGGAAGAAAGGTGTACTTGTGTTATTCTCTTTCATACTCTTTCGATTATCATCTCCTTTGGTTGAATATTTCAATAGACTGCAACAATCAAGGGGAAGAAACGTGTACATCCGGGACTTAATTGAATTTGGTGTATACAACATTCGGGACTTAATTGACTTGGAGTTTCTTACTTCTATGAGTTGTTTGTGTAAAGTATGTGCATGTTCCCCTAAATGGATTGGCTACTAATCCGTAATGAAGAAGTCATATTTGCTACTAAGTGTGGTTTACTTCTTCTTCTACAAATTCCGCAATAAGCTTAAACCGCTATAGTTAGAAGATTTGTCAACTACATCAAAGTTTCATATTTGCTTCGAATGGTTGTTTGTTTGGGGGGAAGCAATTGAACTGCTTAAAGACATGTGGTATGAACTGGGGGGAAGTCAACTCAGTTTATATAGATTACATTATATTCCCTACAAGTGAAGAACTGATTTAAGCTGAAGTACATGTTGAAGACAAAGCAAACTGCAAATATCTTTAGCTATTTGTACTTGTAGGATACATTGTAAGTAATTCCATATGCCACCACATTGGGGGAAGATTGTTAGGATTAAAAATGTGGTGTCTATATGGTAATTACACTAGTTTAGGCTTAAGTTAAAACACAAGGACTAAAAGTGTAATTAGTCCAAAGTGTCCTTGTGTTTAGCCTATAAATACTCCCCTCTAATCAACATTAGAGGGTGAAGCTCATAATTGTAATTTCCATTTTCCTTTTTCCTTTTAATAAAAAACCTTTGAAAATGATGAAAACATACTTTGAGTTTCCCCGACCTCCCGAGATCGTGAATCGAGAAACCTCACAAGAACAAATCACAAAGATTATCAGAACTGCTTATTTGCATGTTTTCTCTCTCAAAATGAACCCAAAAAGGTGAGCTTATTTTGTTCAATTCTGCTTATTTGAGCTTATTCAATCCGTTCAGCAGCTTATTAGAGCTTATTCATTCCAGATTCAGTTAGATTCAGTTTATACAGTTTATTCGAGATTATTCAACAGTTTATTAGATTTACAGCTTATTACACACTTTATTTCACAGTTTGATAGTTCACTTGTTCATTTCGATATGTGTAAGTCGATCGAGTTTGGCTACTTACGGTTTTATCGTAAGATTTGATCAAACTCGATCAGATTCAATCATAAAATGTGCTAAAAACTGCTGGTTTCATAAATTCGAAACTGGTCAAAAAGTCAAACTCGGAAGTAGTTTTAGATCTGATCAAAACTCGATGTTGACTTTGGTCAACAGTCAAACTCGGTTGTGTTCCGAAAATGATGCAGATCAAAAAATGAAAGCAGAAAAGAAGTGGAATAACAATTACAACAAAAACTCACCATCAGAATCAACAACCACAACAAATCCAAACCACACTCATTTAATCCCATCCTCCTTCCTATCTCCAATCAAAACTTGAAATCAAAAAAGAAAGCAAATAAAGAACTTAGTAGAGGGTTTTTGATTTATTTCTATCAAGATATTTCAAGACCATTAAGAGCCTTTACCAATCACAACCCAACTCATCATTGATCTATGTTGAGAATAACTCTTTTCAATATACAAAAACTTGTTTGGGATTTTTCGTGTTATGACTCCCCAAGTCTTTTACCAAGTTCGAACAACATCACGATAATTCTCAGATGAAAAATATTAAGTTAGACAAGTCTACATCGAGTGTCCTTATTTATCATGTATTTTATGGCCATCTAGCAGAACATAACCATTTGAACAAGTAGACTCAATAAAAACATCTTCAATACAAGTGTGAGTTGTAATTCAATGATTATTCTTATCATCTTGGAATCGATTTTGCAATTTTATGTAATAACTGAGGGTGGTTTAAACATGTAGACTCGGAGAATATCTATGGTCATTTTATTGATATTTTCATGATCTAGATAAATTAGGATCTCGATTTCTTGTGCATACTCTAAACAAGTAATAGTGAAATTAATTTCATATTCGAATTTTGCTTAAGTTCTTACATTTACTTTTTAAAAGAAAATAAAATAAAGATTTATGTAATGTGTTCCATCATTCCTAATTCTAATCTTAGATAATTAAAATGTTTGCGTTTTAAAGGTTTAATTAAGATGTCGGCTATATTATCTTCGGAAGCAACCTTCTCGATATAAATGTTGCCTTTTTGAACATTGTCGGGAGGAAGTGGTGATGTATT
>BQNB010134768.1:0-18263 GCA_026074375.1 Tanacetum coccineum | reverse complement strand
GCTATCACCCTTAGCAGGCTGCAAAGATCTGTTCAGTTTGGGACTCACAGAGAAGAATGCTTACATAGAACTTGTTGACACGTCAATAAGAGCTCTTATTAAGGAAGAAGTCAACACTCAACTTCCTTAGATTCTTCCTTAAGCAGTATCAGATTTTGCAAGTCCTGTGATAGAGAAAAATGTCACAGAATCAGTAGAAACTGTAATCTTGACAAGGACTTCTTCACAACCGACATCTACTTATGAGGCGGCCGCATCACTCTCCAAGTTTGAACTTACAAAGATACTGATAGACAAGATGGATAAGAACAAGTCATATGATAAAGCTGACTACAAAAAGAAGCTTTATGATGCACTGATCGAGTCGTATAACACTGACAAAGATCTCTTTGATTCATATGGTAAAGTCTTTTCATTGAACAAGAGTCAAGACGACAGTGACAAAGATTGAGACCCCTCCGCTGGATCAGACAGAGGGAAGAAAAGAAGGAAATCGAATAAAGATGCTGAGTCCTCTAGAGATTCAAGGTCAAAGGAAAAGAAGTCTTCAAGCACCTCTAAAGATGCCTCCCAATCTCAACATAAGTATTTCAGCAAGTCTGCCCATGCAGAGGAGCCAAGTCATACTGTTGAAGACTTAGACATCAAAAAAGATCAGGAGTTCATCACGGGAGACAATGATGAACAACCCGCTGAGAAGGAGGTTACCAAAGCCAACAAGTTCAAGAAACCCGAGCGACCTCCAACTCTTGATCCTGATTGGAGTAAGAGACGACAAGTTGACTTTCGACCTCCTCAGACCTGGATTAGTCAAGTTGCGCATGCTGAAGAACCTCCCACTTCATTTGATGAGCTCAATGATACTTCATTTTATTTCTCTGCATTTGTTATAAATCGGCTTAAAAATACAAATCTGACTCAAGAAATTCTGGTTGGACCGACATTCAACCTGCTCAAAGGCACTTGCAAGAGTATTACGAAATTAGAGTACCATCTTGAAGAATATTCCAAAGCAACAACTAAACGACTTGACTTGCATAACCCTGAAAACAAACCATATTTGTTCGATCCCAGAAAGCCTCTTCCATTAATTCAAGATCATCGAGGTCGCCAAACTATCCCTAAGGATTACTTCATTAATAAAGATCTGGAATATCTGAAGGGTGGAAACTTAAGCAGACGTTACTCAACTTCAGTGACAAAGATAAAGGCTGCTACTTATGAGCTCAAATGGATCGAAGACTTGGTTCCCGAGTTATGGAGTCTCGTAAAGTTGAAATATGATAAACATGCTTACTTGGGTACTTCACACTGGGGTCCTAAACATCAAAGATTTTACGGATATGCAAGTAACCTGACTTCGTCCAAAGATGTTTACTCCAGAAGAAGAATCATTGCGGTAACCAGACTTAAAATCATGAAGATGTATGACTACGGTCACCTGGAAGAGATTGAAGCTCGTCGAGATGATCAGAAGCTATATACGTTTAAAGAAGGTGATTTCAAAAGACTACGTCTACAAGACATTGAAGACATGTTACTTCTACTCATTCAACAAAAGCTGACCAATCTCCCAATTAACAAACGGTATGATTTGAATGTGGCATTACGTATGTACACCATATGTATTGTCATTCAAAGGCGGGTGGAAGATCTTTAATTAGGTGTCGAAAGTTACCAAAAGAATCTCAACCTCACTAAACCCGACACATACAGATCGAATCTTAGGAACAAAACCACATATACTTCACACTCAGACCCTCATGGAATAATATATGTGGATCAGTTTAAGAGAAAAATATTGATGCGCGCTAATGAACTCCACAAGTTTAGTGATGGCACGCTCAATGATGTTCGGAATTGCTGCGGGAATAAGAATGAAATACCTGCCAATAAGGAAATAGAGTAACTTGGACAAGAAAAAGGCTCGGGTTATGGTTCAGGATATAGACAAGCAGATTTATCAGAGGAGGTTAATGCGGAATCTAGAGAAGTTCGTTGGTGGAAGGGAATACGGGAATGATCTCAGGCTACTAGAAAGGGTAATATGACTTTGTCATATTTTGTCTCAACTCATTTCAGGTTAATTTCTCGTAAATAATAACCTTGTGAATATGTATATAAATAGTGTAGATTTAAAAAGTGGGCATATATAGTGTTTGAGTATGAGTTTTCAAGAATTTCTTAGTAAATTCAAAATTTTCAAATTATCATACTCAAACATCATATACTTCCCTCATAATTTGAGGGGGAGCATTAAAATGTTCCAATCATTGGCTTATGAATAATTAGACATCCTTTTCCCCAAAACCATGAATATTTGAATCAATTGATATCCAAAAAAACAAGAGATTTAATATTCTTGGTAAGGGGTGAAAATGTGATTAAAATATATGGCTAATAATGTGATTTTAAGATCTCAAGTGTACGCGATCCCATATATGTGCTAAACTCTTTTGATTAATCGATGCACATATAAAGGGGGAGCGAATGGTTACGTAATTGGCTAAAATGTGGAAGTACCAAAGACCGACCATTTAAATTGTTGTATTGGAGTTTTAAGGTGGTTAAGTTTAGGTATTCATTCCCATGATCCAGCCAGAACCGAAGGGTTCTACCCATATTCCACTAGATAGTGTGGTAGTCCTTAGGTATGAAAAAAAGGAGTAAAAGTGAGAATAAGGGAAGAGTGCAGACTGAGATGGAGCTAGTACTGGAACAAACCCAACAAGGTACTAGTTATGAAGTCTCGGTAAGCGCTGAAGGGGTTGAAGAATTAAAAAGAAAAGTTAAGATAAAGAGTGAAAAGAAAGAAGCCATCCTTACACTTAGGCAGAAACCGGGTCAATACATCTGCTGTCAAGAATCACAAAGATGACTATTGACATTGAAGACTGGCATCATGGACCTAGTGATGTAATACACAACCCTCCCTAGCCACTCGGAATCTCTTAAAAGATTTATGTTTCATTTCTCACGGAGATTACACGCGTTTCTATTAACTTTCTCACTTCGAGTTAGTTGGTATTGAAAATGTGGCAGTCTGCTCCAGCCTCCGATCACTAAAACCAAAGTGAACTATTGAGTCTAGAGCCAAAAGAGATCATCCATAAATCTCATTAGGACACTTGTTAAAATTTTGCTTGCTAATTCACACAATGTAAAAAACAAGAAATATATATAAGAGTCCTACGCATTATCTTTGTGATTTTGCCAGAACATCCGAGTGATACTTAAGTATTCACAGTGAAGATGGAAATCTTGCTTGAGCCAACATCAAACAAGCTCTTGGTAGGTGACATGTGAGATCCTATACGGATCGAGCTTGTGATACTAGATATCGATTTGGTCCAGCTTATGAATTGATGAATTTTGAAAAAGATAAAACTATTGGTGTGTCATAAAAATCGTTTGCTATTTAACTCACCGATTGATTTTCTAAATTGATTTTCAATCCTGTGTCCATGGGAAGCCTCACAAGGGTATCTGGACATAGGAAAGCTGAACACGAATTGACGGCTTAATCGGGAAGATAGTAACTTATCAGTTCACTCTTAACATGTTGTCTGCTTTGAGATGCTTCGGTAATAAGAACAACTAGCGCAGCTGCGAAACCCTGTCAAGGAGATTCTTCAGAATTCTACCTAATCACAGACAGTATTTATACTAAATAACGAGGAACCGTGGTTGTTACAACTGCATTCGATGAAGTGACAAAGCCACTTTCATCCATATATGTTGTTTATCACTAACCCATTCATGCAGGTTTCCTGACGGTGGTAGCAGTTTCCTGATGACAATTCGAAGCCAATACCACATGCTCATACTCAACCGACATATATAAAGACATCATGAAAGCTCAAGTACATGTTTCAAGACTTCCGCTACTCTGGTACCATAAGTCTTTCTTGAAGCGACGAAGTATTAAGTTGATACCGCACGTCCTCCATAAAGTGACAAAGTGTTAAATTTAAAGAATATCAAGAAAGATGGTTACACACGCTTTCAACATCAAGAACAGTATGAGCATGTTGGTCCAGAAGTCACAATATTACATGAAGGCAAGAGATCACAAGATGATGATAAGAGATTGTGCTTGGTTAATAATCTCAAGAAGTTCAAGGTCACATTCATGTCAAGTCAAAGATACAAGCCAAAGCCTAAAGTCTATGATCACTACAACATATCACAAGTTAATGATTGAAGTTAAAGATTATGAGCTCAAAACTAAAGTTAAAGCATAGTATGTTAGGTTCTAATTGTTGTAAATTGGAGTAACCTCCCTTAAGGGGAGATTGTTAGGAATACAAAAAAGTATCGGTCACTTCCAATATAGTTAGTCATAACTCGTAATTTAATCAAATGTAATGTTAGTAATCTAACCGAGCCAAAGACACATGGAAATCCCATAAGCAAAGCCCATGGCCGGTTACTAGTTGATGTATAAATACCCTCTCCACACATGGAGAGGGTGTTGTTTGGTTCATTTTCTCACACATAATCTAATCTTTCTTTTTTTGTTACTTTCTCTCACTAGAACCTTCCTCCCATCCACTTTCTCTCTCTAGAATTTCTTCATTGTTATTTGGTGTTATAGATTACTAGTATTCTACAATGAGCAAAGTTTACATATGTTCTTTGTTTGCTCATGTTTGGTTTTTCAAAAATGACACATTTACCAATTGCGTTGCAATGTAAATTGCTTGAATATTTTAGATGAAACATCCAAGTCGTCAATCCTATTTCATTGTATTTTATTCATCTTATTAAACATATTAGTATAATATTTGGAGCATAATCATTGGACAAGTAGACTCAATATTGTATCATCAACACAAGTGTGAGTTATAATTCGATGCATATTCTTCTCATCTAGAAAAGGATGTAATTATTTTCAAATCAATCTAGTATGATTGAGTATGTAGATTCAAGATAATATCTTTTGTTATAAGTTGATATAATCTTGAAACTAAACAAATAAGAATCTAATTTCATGTCCACACTCAAAAACTTGTCAATTAGATTCGATAAAGATATCAATCATAATTTGAATAATGAATCGATATATACTCGAAATCTTTCTTGACCCTCACGAACACTCATTTAAAAAGAAAATAAATAAATATTTTAATAGTGTGTTCCATTAATCCTAAGCCTAGTCATGAGTGTGAGGTTAATAAATTATGACAAGCTAACTTATTACTTTAAGACTGTCATATATATTGTTTGTGCGAAAATACTATTTATTGTTACGAACAATATGCATAGTTTTCGACAATTTACAACTCTTGTAAAATGCTTATATAAAAGAATTATGTGTGTGTACGTTAGATCAATGCAAACACACACAAAGTTCAAAAATACATTTTCTTTTCTTAAAAACTAATGTATTAAAATGATCCATTTTCTCTTGTTTAAACAACATAAGGTCAAACAAGGTAAGTTGTTGAAAAGATTTAAATGTGTTGTTGGAAATATTTAAGTGACGAGTTTTAACACATTTTTCAATATACTTGACAAGTTATTGAGCTCTTATTCCTAAGTATATTACAATACTCGAAAAGATTTACAAGATGTTTATGTAACATTTGTAAATTGAGTGATTTATGCATATATGCAATGCAAAAACAATTTCGCAACTTAGTACAAGAAATCTAGCATAAGTTTTACTAGTGCATTATCATGAATACTAATAACAAACATCTTACAAGACATATATTACACATATGTTTCTAGATAGCTTAACTACGAAATGTAACAAGCGCATAAAAGTTAAACTACCAATATTAAGACACACATACAAGAAATAATCATATAACACAACACACAAAAGTGCTTGTCGTCATTTTGTGTATTAGATACAACAATGTATACCTAGCTCGGTTTTGCTAAACAACAAATCATTTTCCTTCCCCATTTCAAAAACTAACCAAGTTTAATATTTTTGAAAAGTTAATTACAACATTTTTCAAAGATATACCTACTAGAAATGTCCGACTTGAAAGAAAAAGATAAAATACAAGTTTTACGTTAAAACGAAACTCAACTTTTTGGACAATAAGTAGTATTTTGTATTTCTGACCGACTTAGGTTTATTTTCAATAGTTGGAAGTATTCGTATATGAAAGTAGACTCAATTATCTTTAAAATGGGGGCTTGACTTAAATGGACTAATGTTGATTGTACAATGAATTTTCATAGTTTTCCAAAAATTTTCCAAATTAGACAAGTGGCCCCCTGATTGATAAGGGGGCCACCCATAATTAAGGGGTTCGCCCATAATTTTTTTCTGGTATAAAATACTGAGTGTATTTAATAACAAAACTAATACAAGTCACGCAACAAAACACTTTTCATATTTAATTCCTCTTCATGGGTAATTTGATACATGGATCATACTCCACTTTTAAAACCATTTGTTTTGAAAATTAGAGCGACCTGCCTCTGATACCAATTGTAGAAACCGTAGAGGGGGTGAATATGTTTCTATTTAAAAACTTAAAATGTTTTGTATCAAATTTCCGATCAAGCGTGACGCAATATGAAGAGTGTTTATATTAGTTCTACACTAACTATACATATAGTATCAAAATGTATCACAACAATACAAACCTAAACATAATATTCACATATATTCATGACACGAACATAATCAAAACTATACAAGAAACACAACACGCAATTATCTATATAATGCAAGTGTAAATATAAAGTGTTAGACTATATCACACACATCATAACACACGAAAATGTAAAATCTTAGAGAGAGAGAAAGGAAGTTTTATAGAGAGAAAGAAATGTGTAAAAAAGAGAGAAAATAATGTAGATTACACACACATAAAATGTAACCAACACCCTCCTAACATGCTAGGAAGGTGGTATTTATATCCTAGAGAGGATATTTGTCACTTTGGCTTTTCTTGGGCTTTTTGGGCCGAATACAAATTAACTTATGGGTTTTAGCCTGACACCTAGGCCCAATTAGCTTAAACAATTCCCGTAAACTATAGATTTCCTATACAAGGCTCGAGAATAAATAATGACCATCAGTTTACTAAAAACGAGGCTAACAATCTCCCCATAAGGGGTGGTCATTGCACTTATGGCTTCACTTCTTGTGACGGCCTGAGTTTTGGAGCCTTTTGTTCTTGGGAATTATTTTGATGATCCTTTTGCATGCTTGTGATCTTGGATCTTGATTCTTGAGTTGATATCTTATGACTTTATCTTGATATCTTAGTCTTTAGCTCTAAGATCTTTGAATCTTTATCTTTGAATCTTATGCCATCTTGCAATCTTGTGTGTCTACCCACATGCTCATTATCTTGAAAGCTTGCTAATAATCTCCCTCAACATTGATCTTTTACTTGATCAGCTTGTAATATTATCATTTATATTCTTTGAGGAAGTTCTTTTACATCAGAGCTTGCGGAAGACTTTGAAACATGTACTAGAGCTTTCATCATGTATTTATCTTTGTCGATTGATCATGAGCATGTGGTAGTGAATCTTGACTCCGCTAGAATGAGGTTGTAACGCCGTCTACTATACCTGAAATATGATGTTAGTGATAAATAACAGATATGGACGAATATAGCTTTGTCATTCGTCATCGTTCAGTAACATTAACCTCCGGTTCTGTGAGGACCGTTTCACAGTATAATATATTGTACATCAGGTAGATTCAATTTAGAAGACCTCCTTGACAGGGTTTCCAGCTCAAAGTGTTAGATCCTCTAATGCAGGTGCATTAGAATCACCGTACTTGCTTATTCTTCTTATAAGAACGTCTCAAAGTAGACAGCACGATAAGAGTGAATCAGTTAGTTACTCTCTGACTAATTGAATCATCAATTCATTTACTAGACTGAAAACGATATCCGGTTGACACAAGCTTGATTCATATAGAATCTCGCAAGTCACCTACCGTAGTTCTGTTTAATGATGACACTTGAAGGATTTCCATTCATCACTGTGAATACTAAAGAGTATCACTCTTAATGTTATGGTAAATATCACGAGGATAATGCATATGACTCTTGTACAAGTTGTGTGCTTTATTGTGAACAACAATTGCATGTTAGATTTTGTGTCCTATTGATATTTTTTATTGATCTCGTTGGCTCTAGACTCTATAAGTGCACTTTTGTTATTTGGTGATCGGAGGCTGGAGCGGACTGCCACCTTTTCAATATTAACGATCTCGAAGTGAGAAAGCCGATAGAAGTATGTTGTACTCCATGAGAAATGAAACAAACTTATTTTGAGATAAGCCTGAGTAGCTGGGATGGGTCGTGCTTTGCATCACTGGGTGCATGATGACCTGTCTTCAATATCATAATCATCTTTGAGATTACTGATAGATTATGCATTAACCCGGTTTCTGCCTAAGTAAATGGAGGGCTTCTTTCTTTACACCCTTTATCCTTTTAATTCTTTTTCACTCTTTGACCCCTTCAATGTTATTCCAACGCGTCCTTATTATCATCTTGTTGGGTTTATTCCGATGATAACTCATGCCTTGGATAACATTTTCCCGTTCTTACTTTTACTCCTTTTTTCAATCATACATAAGGACTTCTACTCTATCTATTGGAGTGTCCCTGGGTAGATCCCTCTGGTTCTGGCTGGATCATTGAACAGAATACCTATCCTTAACCGCCTTATATCACCATAAGTAACAACAGTTGGTCAGTCTTTGGGTATTGCCATCGTATCCATAAAACCTTTGAAAAATCAATCAACGTGTTCGAGAAATCATTTATTACACATTGAGAGTTTTCTTATTTTGCCAGAAAGCTCACCCTACACATATGCATCATATTATGAAAGAGTTTTGCACATGCGAAGTCGAGAACACATTTATAATCAAGGGATCTTATCCACATTAAGCCTTATTGATCACATTTTAATCACTATTCTCCCCCTCAAAAATTGCATATGTGGTGTGATGTGTGCTAAAACACACATCATTTGTACCCTGGAAAATGCTAATAAATGGACTAAAACACTAAAATATGGATAAATATGTTGCAAATATGTTTGTATTGTGTTTTTATGCCTTACAGGTACAAAGGATTGAAAACAAAGCAAAAACGGTAATTTTCAGGTGACTTTCGACGACGTTTTTACGTTTATCGAGGCTCAAACAAAGTCGTGAAAAGTCTCCGAGTATGCCATTGGAAAGAGCACAAAAAAATCAAGTTTAACGGTGCCTTCATCTTTTATTGGGTCGGCCCGACGCCATTTATATGGATCGGACCGACCCATATTTATATTAAACTAACTCTTACAGCAGCCCAAGATGTTAGCCATGGCAGCCCAACAAACTCATATTTCAGCCCAAAACTTATAAAAGCTACACGGCCCAATTATTGATTAAGTCCAAGCCCCAGTAGCTCAAGAAATAATGAAAGGCCCATGAAACTACTAAAGCCCATATACTGCTTATACAAAACGCTGAGGGAAGCAGCAGATAGGATGTTATCTTTTTTTTTCATAGATCATTATCTGATCTTTCTTTTGTTTTTTTTTTGTTTTTTTATTTAAAACATTGATGTAGCAGCAGATCGTTCATTATTATATTCTCAATTTCATTTTCGTCTTTCATTTTTTTAGAGCAGTTATAAATAGATGGATAGCAACATGGAGTATAATCTGATCTTTCATATCTACATCTTTCATTTTTTTTACTGTACGACATTCTTTTTTTTTGGTAGAATAAGAGTAGATTTACTTTGAGTTTTAGTAGGTTAAATTTAATATAGAATATTAATAAAACAGTATCAATTTCCTTTCTTTTTGTATCGAGTCCAGCAGATGGATATTATAATATATAGTTTTATACATCCTATTAAATCGTTTGTTTTATTAATTTTGTTCTCATAATAGAAATATTAATTAGTCTGAAATATTGAGTTTAGTTTTAATTATTGATTCGAGCTTTAATGATATTATTTGTGTTAATCCTTTTGGGCTTGTTTGATGTGATCGGCTCAACTAATGAGGTGTGGAGCTTAAGGATTTAGTAAGCTAGATAGAATTTGAATATTTTCTTTAGCTTACTAAACGGAGTGGATTGCGTTTAAGTGTGGGTCTTCAATTCGGTTCCATTTTCTATCCATTTTTCCATAATTTTAGTGTAGATAATATAAAAATGTTTTGCTTTGCTTATTTTTAAATCATTATGCAAGTGAGTAGTTTTAATAGTACTATGTTAATGATTGATGATTTGGAATTTTGAGGCGGTTTTAACAAGGTCTAAAAATAGTCCATTAAATTTTCCCAATTTACATACCCTTCCATTTACTTTTTAATGCAATTTAAATACTTGTCATTTATTTTAAAAAGCATTTTACTTTACTTGTCATTTAATTTCTTGAAACTTGTTTTCTAAGGATTTTAAATTCGTTTAAACCTAAGCCTCGCACTTAATGTGAACATTCACATCACTTAGCAAGCTATTTTGTCCAGTTTATATCTTTTAAGATCAATTTTAAGTATAACCTTTGTATTTTTAAATCTTAAATTCAATATTATTTAATTTTTAGTATAAAAATAGTTTAAAACCAAAACCAAAAACTTGAATGACAATCAAGCTCGATTTACAACTTGAACGTAGATTTCCATTCATCTCTCATCAAGGAAAACGATACCCGTGTTGATTACTTTTTATTCTTTCCTAAGAATAATTTGTATGATACTTAGCTTGCGTATACATATATGTATTTTATAAATATATATATATATTATATATCTGAGGGTTTATTTGATACCTCGTTGAATAAAACGACCGAACATCAACATGTCCTATATTGCCGTGAAGAAATGACCCGGGTCGTTTTTAAAACATGGTGAAACTAAGGGAGAAACCGATACTTCCGGTAATACTATACTATATATTTGATATAATTAACCCTAAAAAGCTGATTATCATTTTGGCGCCGTTTTCGGGGAGGTGTGTTGCGACAATATCGTTACAGTTTGACGATTAGTGTCTTGAAGACCCTTCCTCGTGAAGTTATTGTTTTCCGTTTGTTAATATTTTCTTATTATTATTATAAAATACAAAAGTACAAAAATATTTTTCATTTCTTTTTTAAATTAAAAAAAACCAAAAATTTAAAGACATTGTCCCTAATCAATAATAAAAATCATCATCAATATAATGCTCTCGACTGAGGCATTATCATAATAAGTTCCCAAACCAAAGATTTAAAACTTGCCTTTGTGTCACTTGTGAAATACAGCTCACCTTTAAGAGATTAACAAACTATAAGAGGGGTATAAGGAGGGTTGTTCCGAGGAACTACGACCCAAAAGGAGAAGGATTTTAATAGCTTCGCGCTTTTCCGCTCCTCCGCTCTTTTGTGCGTTTTTCTTTTAAAGAGCTACCGTGAAGCAAGTTGATTATAGGTTTAAGTTCTTCAGTTTTAAAATAAAATTGTGAATTAATTATCGAAAAATCAAAAATAATCTCCTTTAACCTCTTTGCCATTTAATTCTTTTTTCTTGACCCTCTTAATCGTTTAATTCTCATGGAGTCATATTTACCATTTGAGTGTGCGGGGTGTGGACAACCGTCGGATGACTTTTATTGTTATTCATGTAAGTGCCAAGAATGCGGTTGTCATCTTATCAATGGAATTTGTAAAATTTGTACTTATGACGGTGAAAATCCAATCGAATTTTCAACTCCGTACTCTTTTAACGAATCTCTAAATTTCTCTTACCACCCCACACACTCTCAACCCATCTTGTGTGAATTTTACGGGATCGATGCTCGTTATGGTCACTATTGTACACCGCAAGTTCCGATTATCTCAAATCCGGAACCATGCTACGATCAAGACTATGATGAATTCCCACAAACTTTACCAAGTTTTCCACAACAATATCCTTGTTGTGAAGATTGCGAGGGTCCTCACAAGACTTTTCAATGTCAACCGAGGAATTATTACGAACCTAATCCTTGTTATGATTCTAATTATTCCGGTTTAGACCAAATTGAACCCCCGCAGTTTCCCGTCATTCATCAACCTCCTCAAGAAATGAGCATTGAAGCTTTGCTAGCCCGAGAAGACCTAATGAAATCGATAGAAATTTTTTTAAAGAAGTTTAATCGTATTTCTTTTCGAGAAACACCGAAGGTTTTAATGCAAGCTTGGGACAAATTTTTTGAAATTAAGCATGCTCAATTTGAGGAGGCACAAGATTTTCTTCGTAAACTTCTTGAAGATGTGCGAAATATAAGTGAGGAACTGGCAGAATATATTAATAGTCCGATTTGGAATCGTCCTGCCATTTACTACGATGATGACGATGATGAGTATTCTTTTGCGACACAAGAATATCTCATGACATATTCTACCATCACACCCAAATCATCGGTTACGAACTCTCTTATAATGGAGGATGAGCATCTTGACACTATTCTGGAAACGAAATCGGACGAATTAATAAAGTCAAGTGTCGAGGACCTTGTCCAAATCCCAAGTGAGTCCGAAGATTCTTCCGACGGTGAGTGTGATTTGCCTCCGTATGATGATTCTTCAAAGAATCATGATCTTACTTTCTCTAACCCTCTCTTCGATATCGATGAAGATTTTACCTCGAGTGATGAGTCATTTTCCGAAGAAGACGTTCCAATTAAGAATTTTAAAAATTCCTCTAATCCTCTCTTTGATCTTGATGAAGAAATCACTTCCACTAAGGTTGATCAAATTGATGATGAGGTGTTAGAAAATACCAATTCAATTCCACCAGGAATTGAATATCCTTGTTTTAATGCCGAATCCGATCTTTTAGAATCTTTGCTTCAACAAGATACTTTGATTAATGATTCTCAAAAGATCGATTCTCTTCTTGATGAGTTCGCCGGTGAACTCACTCTTCTCCACTCAATTCCACCGGGAATTGATGATGTCAACCTTGATCCAAAGGGAGATATTTTATTTTTGGAGAGTTTGCTTTACGATAACTCTTCTCCCCGCCCTCCGAAAGAATTTAATTCTAAAAATCCTACCGAGTCTTTCTCTTCATCTCCTACCCCGGTCGAGGATAGTGACTCTATTATGGAGGAGATTGACATTTTTATTGATGGTGATAGATCAATACCACCGAGTATTGAGAGTGATGATTACGTCTTGGAAGATGACGATAATTCTACCTCCCGTCCCGAGTTTGAATCATTTCATGTTGATTATCCCGATTCAGGAGATTCAACCATTGATGTGGTGGAAGACATCCCCATTGATGTGCCTAATATTTTGCCCACCCATCCCGCCCTTTAATTGGATTTCGACTTCATTCCCTCTTATAATGATCTCAGATCCGATCTTGATGTTTCTTCTCCTTTCGGAGATAGAAACAAGATTTACGATCCAAGGATATGCATTGAAGTCGAATTCACAAGATTTCTTGCTCCTCTTTCCCTCGTGATTAATACTTTACTTCCATTTTCATCCGAAAATGAAGACAAAGTTTTCAATCACGGTGTTCTTGCTTATAAGGAGAAATCTCCTCCTTCTTCATCACATCGGGGCTTAAAAGCTTTACAGCTTTCTCCTGAAAGCCCGATGTTGATTTCTGGAGACAACACTCCAAATTTGGGTGTTCGTCATCCCCATTTATATCCCCCTTGACAAAGTCAAAGTCAACCCCGACAAATCCAAAAGTCAACATGTGAAGAAATATAAGTTTGAGGGTTAAAATTGCCAAACCCTAAACTTGTATTTATAAGAAGAAAAGAGAAAAAGAAAGACAAGGGGGAAAACTGCCATGGAAGCAAAGTTGTACTCCAAGGACTAAAACTGTCAAGTCCTAGAAGTTATAACAAACCAAGGACGGTTCATGCAAAGTGTTATATAACTCTTGGGGACTTAACTTGCCAAGTCCCCAAAGTTATATAACCACAAGGACGATGAATGCAATAAACCATATAACTTTGAGGGGCCAATTTTGCCCAATCCCTAAACTCGTAAACTGTCACCCCCAACCTTTATAAACCCCATTTTTTCCCGCCTAAAATGTATTCCCCCCATAACCAGTCTTTACCCCCCGTTTTCCCCTCAAACCCTGCAACTATTAACCCTTAATCCCTCACAAATCCCAATTGCCATGTTGGCAATCCAAACCCACACAAAAACCAATCAAAGGGTCTATATCAATCGGCTTGGACTTCAAGAAAAACCAAGGGACAGGATTTGCTTGACTTTGCACTCTCACAAGAAGCACAACAAGCACATACTTGTGCTATAAAAGGCTGAAGACAGAAGAAGAAGAAAAGGAAGTTGATATATAAAAGTTTTTAAGTTTTTTAGCTAAATTGTAATCTTTAAGTTTTTTTAAGCTCATTGTAATGTTGTTTTAAGTTTGTATTCTGGTTAAAAGCTTGTACTCTTTTTAAAGAATTAATGCAAAATTTGGTTAAATATTCTGTCTAAAAAAAGCTAATTGTGATGTTATTATGGAGCAAGGCTAAGACTTGGAAGAGCCATGGTTTGTGTTTGTATGCAGAACATATATGGACTAGGGGTGTTAGGATTATAGACTTAGGTACCTTATCAATTGGATTTTTGTAAGTTTTTCTCAATTTACTGTTCATCAGCTTATTTATATGCTTATTTCTGCTTATTTCTTAAGTGCTTATTGCTTATTTATCTCTAAAATGCCTATTTATTAATCTGTTCTACTTTTCTTTTAAGATTTTAGTTGTAATTTAGCTAAAAAAACCAAAAACAGTTAGACTTAAGGGGGTGTTTGGGTCAATCTTGAAAACGGGTCAAAATGGTTGTAGGCATGGGTTGAGGTATTTTAGTGAGTCTTAAGCTTAAGTTTTAAGCTTATTTAAAGCTTTTTCAAAAGTTTTCAAAGTTCAAAATCGTTTTTCAAAGTTTTTTAAATCCATCTTTTAAACTGTGACTTTTGAAAAACACCACAAGTGCTTATTTAGTTAAGCACTTGTGGTTTGAGTTTGAGTATCAAAAAGGTGAGTTATTTTGTGTGTAATACAGGGTATTAACACACGTTGGGGAACACTTTTTATGCTTTTTGTTCCGTGATCCTAAAAGTTATCAATGAATAATGAAAATATTACATTATGTCACACATGAATAAGTTGTAAGTTGGATTTATGAACAATATAATAATGAAAAAATAAAAACTATTAAAAAATGGGTTAAAACGGGGGTTGCTTGCGAGAAATCAGAATATTTTTGAACCTTTTAAATGGACAGTTTCTGTTTTTTGTTTGATGTTATGGAGGTGTCGTTATAGAACGTTAAAAGGGGATAAAATTATTATTTCCGGGTTTGTTTTATTTACATTGCGTGTGGGACCAACAATGGCTTAGTGTGGGGGAATTCGATGAGTGCTAAAACACACATCATTTATAACCCGTAAAGCACTATTAATTGGACTAAAAATACTAAAAATATGCTTAGTTATATTGCAAATTACGTTTGTTTGGTACATTTTATGTCTTGCAGTAAAAAATGATTGAAGAACGAAGCAATAATACGAGTTATTACGGGTTTGTAATGATCAAGAAGGCTAAATATTCAAAATCAAGAGACAAAGTCGTGAGAAGTCCCGAGTATCATGCTATTAGAAAGAGCACGGAGGAAAAATAAAAAAACGAGGTCCATACGGTGCCTCTCGAATTTTTAACTGGGGGCCGGCTCGTAACCATTTTGTGTAGACGGTACCAGCCCCAAGCCTAAAATTAAGCCCAATATTAAGCTAAAAACAAAATTTATAAGTTAGTGAAGAGGTGATGTCAGCATGACGCAGCAGCACATGATGCATAATTAAATCAAATGCCATCACGTGAGCTTCCATTATACATTTTTTAAGCAAATGAGCATGTGACGCATGGCGGAACAATTTGATAAACTTTCATTTCATTTCAATTTGCAACTATGATCCAACAGCCGTAAAATGCTTCTTACAATTTAAGCATAGTAAAAGGCCACGTGGAGCTCAATTAGCGGCTGGATCTTCATTACTCCTTGCATGATCCGAGGCAACCTAAATAAAAGCCAATGATTGGCTACTTGATGGAGGAGTGATTGGAAGAAAATTACAAGAATGACCCCTCACTTTTGGCTATAAAACGATCCGCTTCCCCCACATTTTGGTTGTTAGATTTTAGGAGTAGAAAATTTAGATTAATTTAGATTTTGCTTATTTTCATTTTTAGCTTATTGTAATTCCAGATTATGCTATTGGTAAAAGATTATGCTCAGCTTAATTCAGTTTATGTAACAAGATTTTATTAGCTTATTGAATTATGATTTGATGTTTGAATGTGCTTATTTCCTTGGCTTATTTCTTATACTTTCTTTTTCTTTTCTTTTAAGCTAATTCTCGAATAAGAGCTCTTAAGCTTATTGTGTTTCCTTAGCTTACTTTTCATCTTTCTTTCTTTCATTTGGGCTTATCAAATAAGTTGGCCATCATTTTATTTACTCGACTTATATTTCTAAGCTTATTAAGTTTAAGAAACGAAACCGATAAGCTTATTATTAGCTTTTTCATTTCGTCCTTTTAACAAATAAGCCTAGTTAAGATAAGTTTTTAAATAAATTTTGTTTTAGCTTATTTGATATTTTCTTTCATAGCTTATTTGTTCCAACTGATTTTAAAAGCTTAGATCTTATAACAAATAAGTCTTGTAATGGCTTATTTAATCTAGATCTAGCTTATAGTCCAAATAAGTTTTGGCTTATTGTTTGTCTTATATATTCTTCTTTTCTTTGATTTAAATAAGCTATATAACTTATTTCGGTGGATTTTTCCTCTGGGCTTATTATTTGGATAAGCTTGTTCTAGCTTATTCGTTTAAAGCTTTTTAGGAGTACATATCTAGCTTATTAAGCTAGATTTTTTTTCATAGATCATTATCTGATCTTTCTTTTGTTTTTTTTGTATTTTTATTTAAAACATTGATGTAGCAGCAGATCGTTCATTATTATATTCTCAATTTCATTTTCGTCTTTCATTTTTTTTAGAGCAGTTATAAATAGATGGATAGCAACATGGAGTATAATCTGATCTTTCATATCTACATCTTTCATTTTTTATTGTACGACATTCTTTTGTTTTGGTAGAATAAGAGTAGATTTACTTTCGTAGTTTTTAGTAGGTTAAATTAATATAGAATAGGTATAAAAGCAGTATCAATTTCCTTTCTTTTGTATTCGTGTGCAGCAGATGGATATTATATATATAGTTTATACATCTCGATTGAATCGGTTTGGGTTTAGTTTAAGTTTTGTCTCAAAATAGAAAGGATTGATTAGTCGGAATATTGAGTTTAGTTTTAATTATTGATTCGAGCTTAATGATATTATTTGTGTTAATCCTTTTGGGCTTGTTTGATGTGATCGGCTCAACTAATGAGGCGTAGAGCTTAAGGATTTAGTAAGCTAGATAGAATTTGAATATTTTCTTTAGCTTACTAAATCGGGTGGTATTCGTTTAAGTGCGGGTCTTCAATTCGGTTCCATTTTCTATCCTTTTTCAATATTTTAGTGTAGCTTAGTATAAAAATGTTTTGCTTTGCTTATTTTATCATTATGCGTAGTGAGTAGTTTAATTAGTACTTGTTAAGTGATTAGTGATTTGGAATTTAAGTGCGGTTTTAAAAAGGTTTAAAAAATTAATAGTCATTAGAATTTTCCAATTTACATACCGTCATTTACTTTTAATGCAATTTAAATACTTGTCATTTATTTTAAAAAGCATTTTACTTTACTTGTCATTTAATTTCTTGAAACTTGTTTTCTAAGGATTTTAATTCGTTAAACCTAAGCCCGCACTTAAGGAACATTTTACGTCACTTAGCAAGCATATTTGTCATTTATATCTTTTAGATCAATTTTAGTATAACCTTGTAGTTTTAAATCTTAGAATTAATATTAGTTTAATTTTTAGTTTAAAAAATGGTTTAAAACCAAAACCAAAAACTTTTATGACAATCAAACTCGATTTACAACTTGAACGTAGATTTCCATTCACCTCTCGCTGAGGAAAACGATACCCGTGTTGATTACTTTTTATTCTTTCCTAAGAATAATTTGTATGATACTTAGCTTGCGTATACGTATATGTATTTTATATATATATTATATATCTGAGGGTTTATTTGATAGACGCGTGTTGAAAAATGACTACATCAACGTTACAAGATTGAGTAAACCGTGTTTGAGTTCAAAATTCTCTGCGAGAATAGCGGGAATAACGATCGCATCTCCGTAACC
>BQNB010134767.1:0-18263 GCA_026074375.1 Tanacetum coccineum | reverse complement strand
GAAGCTCAAACCCAGGTTTTGAATGTTCTACTTCTACTACTACACCCTTATAATGTTCATATGATCCTAAATATACTCTGGTTAAAGTTTCATAACTCAATTGATGCTCATTTTCCATTTTGAATGTTCTACTTCTACTACTACACCCTTATAATGTTCATATGATCCCTAATTTCGCATTTTTCTTAAAACTAAATGTTATGATGATTAAATATTGTTATAATCTATCCTAGCATGCTTAAATAATGTTAAAATAACCACTTTGTTGATTAATGAAGGAATTTGAACTTAAAACCCACACGTTTACGTTTTGAAACCCTAATTTGACCCATTTTACTTCCTAGCTTAACGAATCGTTAAATTAAACTTGTGTTATGTTAAAACTTCATATTTTAGTTTATTATAACTTATAAATGTCTAATGAAATGTTAAAATAAGCTTGCATGGCAATTTGGACATGTTTTGTAATTATAATCCATGCAAGGGGTATATATCGTAACTTTTGGAAACTTATAACTAAAAGGACTAAAAGTGTCATTTTATCAAAGTTATAACTCCAGGGATCTATTATGTCACTTTTCAAAGTCCAAGGTTTACTTGGTATATCTTTCAAAGTTGAAGGACCAAAGTCGTAAAAATGCAAACCCTAGGGGTCTACTTGCAATTTTCCAAACCCTAGGGTCTAAAATGTAACATTTTGAAAAAGTGTAAAATCATATTTAAAACATCACCTGACGTAACTTTAATTAACGCTTCTCGTGCTTAACCTTTCCAGATATTGAATAAAACACTTAAAACCGATGATATCATATCACAATACTAGGGAGCTTCATATTAAGGAGTTTCATCTTGGTATTACGTTCTGACTGAGTTGTTGGGTTTACGATTTAAAGTGCCCTAGCTCCTTAAACGTTTACTGAATGACTTCTGAATTATGATGGCCCGAACGGTGATACAATAATTCCAAACTCTTCAATCAAACTCATAACTCTTAAAACTAAAGTTCTAGAGTACAATCTTCCTAAGACTTGACATATTCTACTCAGGTTGTGTGACATGGCTGTCTATTATTATTTTACTATATCAACCTTCCCTGGTTAAGATTATGATAAAGTCATCAGCTTTCATTTCAAAATAATTACCACATCTACCTATCAGGTGAAGTTCATAGCGTTGCTTTTACTTATTTACATGCTTTATAAACCCGCGAGGGGGATACATGCCTGGTTACAAACTCTTTTATATACTCATTCATCTTATAACAATGTGATTACTTTCCAAAGACTTATACATGCTTAAACCATGAATACAAGTGTCTTTACAAGTTATATGCTAATCTGATATACCATTATCACTAATGTCTAAGTTACTTTATGCCAAAAGTCCCTCATTATCATGGACCATTAATCACTTTCGGGTGAACACAAATATTGTGGATAGATCTATCAGGATTGACGAATCATGTTTGTGTTAGCCGGATAGGTAACCAAACACACTATATTTGAATTTCATAGGTATATGGCAATTACCTACACTGAGGGTCATTATCTCTATATATATATCACATCATTTTGGGTATATATATACACTAGTCAGTTTGTGTGCCATGAGCTTAGACCAGACTATACTATACCAGATAAGACCAAACAGACCAAATTAGGCAATAACATGATAATACATTGTTACTATGATAATTGTATTCATTGCAATTATTACTAATAACGAGTGTATAATAACAATATCATTTTACATAATAATTGTGTTTAAACAATTATTACACTATGACTTGTATTCAAACTGTTTATCAAACCTATGAATTTCACTCAACCTTTGTGTTGACTTTTTAGCATGTTTATCTCAGGTTATTGAGCAATATACGGCACGGAGTGGCATGGACTCGAAGATGGCTAAAACTTGTTATCATTCACATTGTAACTAGATTTTGGGACCTACTTTTGTAAAACTCTGATTTGAAATAAATGATAACATATCTTTTGAATAAACGTCTCTTTTGAAGTCGTTTTCTATGATTATGATTGTTGTATCCATGAAGTAATACCCCAGATTAGCTTCCGCTGCTATATTGTAAAAATGGGGGTGTTACAGATTGGTATCAGCGCCATGGTTATAGAGAACAAGGTCAAAACCTTAACTATAACCACATTTCTTTTTCAGCCATCAAAGTCCTCCGTGCCACTACATTCCGGAACAAGTATGTAAATATACATATCTATTATACTATTACATAAATAACTTATGTTATTTACAAACTAGGTTGTTCTAACACTTATCTTAAATCCTTTGAAACTCTTAAAACTCAGTATGATAATTTAAGAATAGAGTTTAATAAATCTGAGTTTGATCTAGCTACCTATAAAAGAGGTCTAGCTTCTGTGGAAGAACAACTTGTCTTCTACAATAAGAATGAGGTTATGTTTTGTGACTAAATTGTTGTTTTAAAAAGAGATGTCTCATTCAAAGACTCAGAAATCAATGCTCTTAATATGCAAATAGAAAAACTTAAGAAATAAAAAGAGAGTAATCAGATTAAAATTGATAATTTTGAAAATGACTCTAAAAGCTTAGATAAATTGATAGGGAGTCAAATAACTAATAAGAGTAGAAAAGGTGTAGGGTTTGAAAGCTATAATGATATTGTACCTCCACCTACAGGCTTATTTGCACCCCCAACTATTGATTTATCCACCTCTGGTCTTGAGGAGTTTCAACAGCCTGAGTTTGAAGGCTATTGAGTTAAGGTCAATAAGAGTGTTAGTGAAAATTCCTCTAATGAGATTAAGAAATCTCCTTATGCCCCAATAATTGAAGAATGGGTTTTTGATTGTGATGAGGATGAGTCTGAAGTAATGGTATTAAAATCTGATAATGTTCAACATAAACCTAAGCAAGCCAATCAACCTAAGAAAGTTAGTCAAAATCTTAGGAATAACAGAACAAACTGGAATGAAATAAAAACTCAAAAATTAGGAGTTAGGTTTTAGTTTACAAAGAAAGCTTGTTTTGTGTGTGGGAGTTTTAATCATCTAATTAAAGACTGTGATTTTCATGATAAAAAGATGGTACAAAAACCTGTGTTGAACAATGTAAAAAATAGAACTGGTCAAAGAGAAGTTAAACTAGTTTGGAATAATTTAATGAGGCTTAATCATCAAATTTTCTCTAATTCTAGAAGGAATTTTGCTCCTACAAGAGTTTTAACAAAGTTTGGCATAGTACCAATTAGTGCTACTAGATAAAGCTCTTCAAGAGCAGCAGCACCAGTTAGTGTTGCTAGGCCTATTAATACTGTTGCACCTAAACGCTTTGTGAATATTGCAAAAACTAAACCAAATTGTTGGATCCCTTACTGAATAGATCTTAAACCTTTAGCTTGCAAAGCGTTTGTTACTTTAGATAAATCCAAAGCAACAATAATGAAACACTGGCATGAACACTAGTGGATTATGGCGGGAAACCTAACAACAATGCTAAGAAGAACAGTATTAAGAAAAACACAAAAGATCTTTTATCAAACTCAACCTTTGTATTATAACTTGAATCTTACTAGGTTACAAGTTATGATTGCTAATTGATCTCTATTGATCTAAATATTCTAACTATGCCTAGGGTTCCTTTTATACACCAAGGAAAACCCTAATGGGCTTTACAAAACATGTATAGAGATAATGCATATCCTTTCTTAAGATATCTCATGCATATCTCTAACTCTAACTAACTTCTGCATAAGCAGACTTAACTAATCATAATAGTACTAACTTTAACTATCAATATTAACATCTTTATACTGACAATATTAACTATAATACACTACCAGTACTAACTATGCTAACTCTTCTACTAGTACTAACATGTATACTAGCAGAACTAACTGTATTACTAACATAATTAAGTCTAGAATACTTAATTCCCAACACAAATGCTTTTCAAAAGTCACATTCACTATCTAGGAGACCTTTTTACCAACAAACAACACTTAAAAACATAAATTTGAATAACAGTGTTAATACTACTAAGGTAAATTCTGTTAATACTGCTAAGAGAAACAGATTGACAAGTACTGTTGGGAAACAAGGGATTGATGTTGTTAAGTCCTCAGCATGCTGGGTTTGGATACCTAAAATTAAGGCACTAGATCATGTCTCCAAACATGGAATCATACATTTGTAGTAGTGAACTATGTTGATCCAACAGCAGGCTTCAAGTCCATTAATTGGGCTTAGTCCCCAAGTGAAACTAATTCTCTTATGTTTAATTTGCAGGGTGATCCACAAGTTGCTTTAAAAGATACAGGAATATTTGACAGTGGATGCTCCAGGCATATGACTGGAAATAAGTCCTATCTCATAGATTATCAAGATTATGATGGAGGATTTATTGCATTTGCAGGCAGTTCTAAAGGAGGTAAAATACCTGGAAAAGGTAAAATTAGAACTGGAAAATTAGACTTTGAAGATGTGTACTTTGTGAAAGAACTTAAGTTTAACCTTTTTAGTGTCTCACAGATGTGTGACAGGAAAAACAGTGTTCTTTTCACTAAAACTGAATGTCTTATTCTTTCTCCTGATTTTAAGCTACCTGATGAAAGTCAAGTAATGCTTAAGATTCCCAGAAAGGATAATATGTACAGTTTTGACCTAAAGATTGTTGTTCCTTCTAAAGGTTTGACTTGTTTATTTGCAAATGCCACAAATGATGAGTGTAAGTTGTGACATAGGAGGTTTGGTCATATAAACTTTAAAATTATGAATAAACTTGTGAAAGGAAATCTTGTCAGAGGTTTGCCTTCAAAGATTTTTGAAAATGACCACACATGTGTTGCTTGTCAGAAAGGAAAGCAACACAAAGCCACTTGTAAGTCCAAGCTTGTGAATACTATTAGCAAACCTTTACAAATTTTGCATATGGACTTATTTGGACCAACTTTTGTAAAGAGCATCATGGGTAAAATGTATTGCCTAGTGGTCACTGATGACTATAGTAGATTTAGTTGGGTTTTCTTCTACTAAAAACGTATGAGACAAATGAATCCGTAGAGACTTTCAATCACTGGCATAGAAAACCAATTGAATCACAAAGTTATAATCATCATATGTGACAATGGGACTGAGTTTAAAAACTATGAAATGAATCAGTTATGTGGAATAAAAAGGGAATAGAGATTTGAATTCAGTAAGCTAGGAAAAACCCTTCCCCCCCCCCCCTCCCCAAAACAAAATGGACTTGCTGAAAGAAAGAATAGGACACTCATAGAGGCAACTAGAACTATGTTGGCAGATTCACTATTACCTATACCATTTTGGGCTAAAGCAGATATTACTGCTTGTTATGAAAGAATAAGGTATTAGTGACTAAACCTCATAATAAGACACCTTATGAACTCTTAATTGGTAGAACACCTATTATAAGTTTTATGAGACCTTTTGGCTGTCCAGTTACTATTCTTAACACCCTTGATCACCTAGGAAAATTTGATGGAAAGGCAGATGAGGGATTCTTAGTTGGATACTCTATAAATAGCAAGGCTTTTAGAGTATTTAATAGTAGAACTAGAAAGGTAGAGGAAAACCTGCATGTAAACTTTATTGAAAACAAACCAAATGTTGTAGGAATTGGACCAAAATGGCTGTTTGATATTGATTCACTAACAAATTCTATGAATTATCAACCAGTCAGTGCAGGAAATAGAACTAATGGTTATGCAGGTTAAGAGACTAATTCTGATGCAGGACAAGCCGGAAAAGAGAAAGTGCCTGATCAAGAATACATTTTATTACCATTACTGCATACAAGTTCATATGTTCCTTCAAGTTCTAAGGAAGCTGTGTCCTCACCTAAAGATGATGCTGGAAAGAAGAATTGAGTTAAGGATCCAGCAAAAGAAAGTGACATGAATGGTCAATAGGAGGCTACAAACACTAACAACACTAACAGACTTAATACTGTTAGTTCACCAGTTAATGCTGCAAGTTCATCTTTTACTACTGTGGAACCAGGAAGAGAAAGAGGACAAAGGAATGAGTTTGAAAGTTTGTTTGGACAAGACAAGGATGCCAGCAATGTCTATAGGGTATTTACTCCTGTTAATGCTACTACCTCTTCCAATACTAATTATCCTACTGATCTTCTCATGCTTGATTTGGAGGATACTGCTAATCTTTAAGATACTAGTATATTTGGAAATGCATATGATAATGAAGATGTGGGTGCAGAGGCTGACATCAATAATTTAGAAACAACAATGAGTTTTAGTCCTATTCTCACAACCAGAGTTCATAAGGATCATCCTGAATATCAAATCATTTAAGAGGTGCACTTTGCAGTATAGACAAGAAGAATGATCCAACAGAATAAAGCAGGATTGATTACCTTCATAAACAAGTAAAGAAGAACAAATCACAAAGATTTCCAAAATTGATTATTTGCTTGTTTTCTCTCTCAGATGGAACCAAAAAAGGTAACTCGGGCTTTAGATGATAAAAGCTGGGTAGAAGCTATGAAAGAAGAGCTTCTACAGTTCAACCTACTGAATGTTTAGACATTGGTGGATTTACCTTATGGTAAGAAAGCTATTGATACCAAGTTGGTCTTTAGAAACAAGAAAGACCAAAGAGGAATTGTACTTAGGAACAAAGCCAGGCTAGTAGCACAAGGTTATAGATAAGAAGAACGTGTAGATTATGATGAGGTTTTTGCTTCTGTTGCTAGGATTGAAGCAATCAGGTTATTTTTGGCCTTTGCATCATTTATGGATTTCACTATGTACCAGATGGATGTGAAGAGTGCCTTTTTATATGGCACTATAGAAGAAGAGGTTTATGTTAGCCAACCTCTAGGTTTTGTGGATCCAGAATTCCTAAATAAAGTGTACAAGGTAGAGAAAGCATTATATGGTCTTCATCAAGCTTCTAGAGCTTGGTATGAGACTTTATCAACCTACCTATTGGAAAATAGATTCAGAAGAGGGATAATTGATAAGACTTTGTTCATCAAGAAGATCAAGAATGACATTCTACTTGTTTAAGTGTATGTAGATGACATCATTTTTGGGTCTACAAAGAAGTCTTTGAGTACTGAGTTTGAGCAGCTTATGCATAAAAGATTTCAGATGAGCTCCATAGGGGAACTCACTTTCTTTTTAGGGCTGCAAGTTGAGCAGAGAAAAGATGGCATATTTCTCAGTCAGGACAAATTTTTTAATAACATCTTGAAGAAGTTTGGCTTTTCTAGTGTGAAGACAGCAAGCACTCCAATGGAAACACACAAGCCCTTATCAAAGGATAGAGATGGAACAGATGTTGATGTTCACTTATATAGGTCCATGATTGGATCATTGATGTACTTAACATCTTCCAGGCCAGACATTATGTTTGCTGTGTGTGCATGTTCAAGATTTCAAGTTTAACCAAAAGCTTCTCATATGCATGCAGCGAAGAGAATATTTAGATATCTTAAAGGACAACCCACTTTGGGCCTTTAGTATCCTAAGGATTCACCTATGGATTTGATAGCTTATTCTGATAGTGATTATGCTGGTGCTAGTCTTGATAGGAAATCTACAATAGGAGGTTGTTAGTTCTTAGGTTGCAGGCTAATCTTATGGCAGTGCAAGAAGCAAACAATGTGCAAATTCAACAACTTAAGCAGAATGCATTGTTGCTTCTAACTGCTATGGACAGGTTCTTTGGCTTCAAAATTAATTACTTGATTATGGATACAACTTTATGAAGACAAAGATTATGTGATAATGAAGTGCAAATCTGGTGGATGATAAATCATGTCTATCATTCAAAGTCCAAGCATATAGAGATTAGGCATCATTTCATTAGAGATTCCTATGAGAAAAGGTTGATTGAAATGGTCAAGATCTATAACAACTACAATGAGCGATGATCTTCTTACTAAAAGCCTTAATGTTCTAGGTTTCATTTTTGTATTGCAAGCATTGGTATGCTTAATCCCTAGAGCATGGATTAAAGGGAGGTTATTTGTGTATAGGTTTAGAGGATTATACATAAATGAGGTTTGAGTTAGTATTGAATGGTAATTATGATGTCAATTTTCTTAATATTGCTAGGCTTAGTTGATACTGCTGGATAAACCTTTGTACTGCTAGTATACAAAAGTTGTGCTTCTAGCAAGTTCATTCGTGCTGTTGTGTAACTGTTGTATTGGTGTAGCATTCA
The DNA here is from genome assembly GCA_026074375.1 of Tanacetum coccineum. Classification (NCBI taxonomy): domain Eukaryota; kingdom Viridiplantae; phylum Streptophyta; class Magnoliopsida; order Asterales; family Asteraceae; genus Tanacetum; species Tanacetum coccineum. The sequence continues at coordinate 10,059 of BQNB010134767.1, read as the reverse complement.
GAAACTTTGTTTGAGGAAAAGCAATATGTGAACTATGTTTATAAGTTGCAGCGGGTTATACATTATATGGGTACATAGATTGAGTGCAATAGCTTCAAGTGATGAAAATAGGTTAATTCTGTGACTGATACTAGTACTGCTAACATAAAATGTTAATACTGTTCATTAGTAAACAGCAATTTCAAGATGTTTTGGATTGTGTTTCTCTATGTTTGGAACTAACATTTGACATGTTTAGAGCTTAAAGGTTATTTGATTAATGATGGATATGCTAATTTTGTGAGAATGCTGGTGACTTTGTTAATACTGCTGATGTTTCACATGTTGGTTTACACCACATAACAAATGGTCATCAATTCACCATGTCTAATAGACAAGAAAAAATTAGCTATTCCAGGGCAAACGACAACTGGTAAAGAATTCTCAAATCCGTTGATGGCTGGTAGTTTGCCAAAAACTATAAGTACAAAAGTTAGTACTGCTAGTGTAAATTTAGTACTGCTAGTACAAACTTAGTACTGCTAGCCTAACTTTGTGATGTTTGTTACTGTTAATACTATTCGAGGCATAACAGATTTTCATTAATTAATTATAACTGTTGAGATATTTCTGCCAACAACTTACATATAGGGGTCTATGAATTGAAAATTCTTGATCTTTCCTTTTATTATACTCTTTCTTGAATATAAAGGATCAAGGAATATTCAATCGTTAACACAAACCCTAAAGCTCTCTTTATAATATCTCAATTAACTTTGTCAAAACCTCATACTTTCATCAACAAACTTAAACCCAAAACTCTTCTTATTTATTAATCATCTATGGCGGATTTGAAGTTTATTGATCAACACAACATGGTCGCTTATTTGGAAAAGAGTGATGAGAATGCAGAGTTTCATCAGATAGTGGACTTCCTCTTTTCATATTCACTGTAAGTCCCACTATCTATGCTTCTTATATTGAATAGTTTTGGAACACTGCTACTTCCAAAACAATCAATTATGTGAAGCAAATACATGCTATTGTTGATGGCAAGACTGTAGTTATATCTGAATCATCAGTAAGAAGTGATCTTCTCTTTGATGATGAGGATGGTATAACTTGCCTCACAAATGATGAAATTTTTGAAAATCTTACATTGATAGGATATGAACAGCTTTCTACTAAACTTACTTTTCAAAAAGGTTCATTCTCACCTCAATGAAAATTCCTGATACATACCATCCTTCATTGTATAAGTTCAAAATCAACTGCTTGGAATGAGTTTTCAACTAATTTGGCTTTAGCAGTTATATGTTTAGCAAAGGGTCAAAATTTTAATTTTTCTAAATTGATTTTTGATGGTATGTTAAGGAACTTAGATTCAAAGAAGTTTTTAATGTATCTAAGGTTTTTACAACTCTTTTTGAATAATCAGCTTAAAGATCTACCAGAACCTTTTAACGATACTTATGTAACACCATGCCATACTAAAAAGGTTTTCTCAAATATGGCAAGGAAAAGTGTAAATTTTTTAGGAAAAATTACTTAACTTTTTGCCTCTATGTTGGTGCAAAACCAAGCACCTGAGGGTGAAGGTTCAACAATATCCCTTGAACCCCAACCCACACCCTCTACCTCACAACCAATTGTTTCAGAACCTCAAATTAAATCACTACAAATTGAAACACCTCTAACTGCAGCACCCCAAGCTAAAGTATCTCAAGCTGTAGTATCTCAAATAGTTTTTCATGATGCTCACATTGAGCAAATACCCCCATCTCCAACTACTTATCAAAGAAAAAGAAAGACTCACAAACGTAGGAGAACCAAAAAGGACACTAAGTTACCTCAGACTAGTGTGCCTCAAAACCTTGGAGCAGATGAGGTTGTCCATAAAGAAGGGGTGACAGTGTGGAAAGGGCTATCACTATTGATGCTAGCTTAGATGCAGCACAGGACAGTGATAACATCCTTAAGACCCAATCCACGATAATGCCTAATGTTGACATTCCTCAGGGAATAGATACAGGTGGTAGTCCCAGGTGCCAAGAAACCATGGGAGGTACTCCTATTCAGGTTAAGTCTGAGAGAGTGCTTGAAAAGCTTAATGAACCACCTCTCTCAAAAGGTCCAAACATCTAACGAGTGGGAGGTCAGTATGGAACAAAGTTTTGATTGAACGATAATGTACCACCCCACCCCCCATTATTCACCTCTATATGAGGTTACAACACCTGGTAGTGATGAGGGTAGATGAAACTAGATGAATTGATTACGTCTTTGTACGAAAACTACAAAATATTTGCTTGAACTTGGTGAAATGAAAAGGATGCTAAGCTGTGGAGAACCTCAACTTAAAGAAAAGATAAAGAAATTGGAAAAGAAAAAGCAGTCAAGCATCTCACACCTAAGAAGGAGGAAATACAGGCAAGTTGAGACTTCTTCTGATGATGATTTGGATAAGAAGGATGCATCCAAACAAGGGAGGAGAAGTGACAAGATAAAGCCAATGTTCAAAGATAAGGATTTTGAAGAGCTTGATGATCATATGGACAATGTTCATGAAGAGACAGTTGATGCTACTACAACTGGAGTTAGTACTGTTAGTGCACCAGTTACTTATGCTGGTGTAACTATTAGTACTGCTGAACCAAGAACTCCTACAACAACAACAGATTTTGATTATAAAGTATGTTACTATGGCAATTGGCTCAAACTTGATAAAGATGAAGGAACATAAAGCTAAGGAGAAAGGAGTTGCTATTACAGATGTAGAAGACTTTTCTAGGAGTGTCAGACCTGTCAGATCAATAACCACACTTCAACCTCTTCCAACTATTGATCCTAAAGACAAAGGTAAAGGTGTACTGGTTGAAGAAGAACCTGTGAAAATCAAGAGAAGGGATCAAGGGTTAGATCAAAATTTAAAGTGAATGCAGAGTTACTCAAAGACAACAAGATAAAGAGTTAGCTGAGTTGTACAGAGTACAACAGGAAAAACAAAGGACAAAAAGAAGCTACTAGTGTGCTGCTTTAATCTACAGATTTTGATGAAATCAAGCAGAATAATGCAGATCATGAATGGCTGTAAACTAACACATGAATAGAAAGAAAAGTACACAATTGAAGAAAGGGCAAGGTTGTTAGCAGAATTCTTTGAACAAAGAAAGAAACAGTTGGCAGCAGCAAGAGCAGAGGCAATAAGAAACAAACCACCTACAAAATCTCAAGTCAGGAACAGGATGATTACTTACCTCAAGCATATGGGTAGGTACACTCATCAACAAGTAAAGAACAATACTTATGAAGAAATTCAGAGATTGTATGAAAGAGAGAAGAAGTGGATTGATGACTTTAAGCCAATAGATACAAAAGTGATTAAAGACAGTGGAAAGAAGGATAACAGCAGTAGCAAGCCAGTTGGAGGCAGTAGAAGGAAAACACTTGCAAGAAAAAGGACAAGTGAAAAGCAAAGTAAAGAAAGTGCAAAAAGGCAAAAGCTAGAGGATGCTGCAGAGGAACAAGAATCTGCAGAAAGTGATGAAGAAGCAGCAGCAGACTATGAGCAAGAAAAAGAAGAATTAAGAATGTGGTTAACAGTTGTTCCAGATGAAGAAGAGACTGTGGATCCAGAGATTTTGTCTGCTAAGTACCCTATATTTGATTGGGAATCTCATAACTTAGGGAGTATTGATATGGAAGATCTACATGTCTACAAGATAATCAGAGCAGATGGGAATACTAGTTATCACAAATCATTATTCAGTATGCTCAGAAAATTTGATAAACAAGATTTGGTGGATTTTCACAGATTGGTGATGAAGAGATTTGAAAACACTACTCCAGAAGGATATAATTTGCTGCTTTGGGGAGATCTCAAGGTAATGTTTGAACCAAATGCTGAAGATGCAATTTAGAGTAATAAGCAGGATTGGACTCTTATTAGCTGGAAATTATATGAAAGTTGTGGAGTACATACATTGCTGATGGATGGTACTTTGACCTGCTTCAACATGTTAGTATAGAAAAAGTATCCTCTCATCAAGTAAATGCTGCAAAAGATGTTGAACTGGAAGCTAGAAGCAGAATTTGAGAGCAAAATGGCATTTGAGCTTCTCAAGTTTATCAAGACACAGCTAGAAGAATGAAGAGATGTTTGGATATATCCTCCTAGTGTTTATAGAGCTTACAGTGAAGAAACTTGATGATTGACAAGTAAATATCAAGTTTAGGAGAGGGTTATTGGGAATTATGGACTTCTACAACTGAGTGCTGCTGATTCAACTTAATACTGCGAGCTTTGGATTAGAACTAACTTCTCCTAGCGTTCAAGATGATGATTTGTATATTGAAGAACTTCTTAGAAAATAGTCTAGTCATTTAGTGCTGCTAGTTTATAATAGTTAGTACTGCAGATAAATTGTTAGTACTTGCAAGTAATAGATTAGTACTGTTAGTTAATAGATTGTACTGTTAGTATTATATAGTTAGTACTGCTAAAGTGATATGCATGAGTTATATTAGGAATAGATATGCATGATTACTTGACGCATTTTGTAAGCCCATTAGGGTTTCCTTGGTGTATAAAATGAACCCTACGACATAGTTAGAGAGAGAGACTAGAAATCTAGAAAAATCATAGCTATTAGGCAAAACATATAGTTGTTTTGTGAATCATTAAATATATTGTGAGTTGAGAGAAAAATCTTGTGTTATTGTTACATTGCTTTATTGTTATTTTGGTGTATAAAGATTAGATTCCGCATAATCTTTATATATTATTCAAGATTTCTATCATAGTTGTTTTAGATCTATCTAAGATAACTAAAGCTTTAACAAGCTAATCAAAGATTTGTTAAAAAGGGATCAACAATTTTTTTTGTTTTCTTTCAACCATAGAACCTAAAAATATAAATGAAGCACTAAAAGATGAAAGTTGGGTAATTGCTATGCAAGAAGAATTAAACCACTCATATATCAAATGAGTTTGGGATTATTCCTAATCCTAAGGATATGACCATAATTGGAACTAAATGGGTATTTAGAAATAAGCTTGACGAAAATGGTGTCGTATCTAGGAACAAAGCTAGGCTAGTTGCCCAAGGATATAATCAATAAGAAGGAATTGATTATGATAAAACTTATGCACCCGTAGCTATATTAGAATCCATAAGAATATTATTAGCTTTTGCATGCGCACTAGACTTCAGATTATTTCAAATGGATGTAAAGAGTGCATTCCTTAATGGTTTTATCAATGAGGAGGTATATGTGGCACAACCTACAGGATTCATTGACGTCGCAAAACCTAATCATGTCTATAGACTTAAGAAAGCTCTCTACGGACTAAAACAAGCTCCTAAAGCTTGGTACGATAGATTGAAATCATTTCTTATTAAACATGATTACACAATAGGAATGGTAGATAACACACTCTTTACTAAAAAGAAGGACCCCAATCTCATCATTATCCAAATATATGTCGATGACATTATATTCGGATCAACTTGTCAAGAGATGTGTGATGATTTTGACAAAATCATGCATGACGAGTTTGAAATGAGTATGATGGGGGAACTAAATTTTTTTCTTATGACTACAACGTAAACAATTTAAGATTAAATATATCTTTAATCAATCAAAATATATAAAATAGATGCTTAAGAAATTTGGATTAGAAGACTCTAAGCCAATGAAAACTCTTATATTCACGAAAACGAAACTCACAAAAGACGTTGAAGGTGAGTCCGTTGATAACACCAAATATCGAGGTATGATAGGAAGTTTATTATACTTAACGCCAAGTAGGCCCGATATCATGTTTAGTGTTTGCTTTTGTGCACGTTTCCAAGAGGATCCTAAAATCTCTCACCTTGAAGCGGTTAAACGTATCTTCTGATACGTTAAAGCCACTATGCACTTAGGATTATGGTATCCTAACGGGTCCGACATAGAAACCATAGTATATGCAGACTCTGATCATGCGAGAGATTATGTGGACCGAAAAAGCACTAGCGATATTTGTACATTCATGGGATGTTGTTTAACATCTTGGTTTTCAAAGAAGCAAACTGCTCTTGCTATTTCCACTACCAAAGCCGAATATGTAAGCGCCGGAAAGGCATGTCAACAAGCACTATGGATGAAACAAGCTCTCATAGATTATGGCATTAGGTTAGATGCATATCCTAAAATGTTTGATAATAACAAAGGGGCTATAGACTTAAGCAAAAATCCCGTACAACACTCTCGTATAAAACACATTGAGATTCGTCACCATTTCCTTCGTTACAATGTTCAAAAAGGAAATAACTCCAATGAACAGGTCATCGGAATAAAACATTTCGATAATTTCTGATCTACTAAACCCCTTAAACGTGAGCCCTTCAATTACTTACGTCTAGGTCGAGGAATGATGGAACAAATTGATTAAAAACCTTACTATTTAGTCTTATTACCATAAATGACTGATAAGGTACTTAAAAGTAAACAAGAACAATGAACTGAAATCAAAACTGAAATGCCAAAATTGAAAAATTAAGAAAAAAAATTGTCAGATAGGCGGCCCCCTTAATTCTTAACGGGCGGTCCCCTTAAAATTAAATGGACCGGCCATCTGACAGTAGGTAAAAAAATTAATTTTCTCTCTTTCTGAGTCTAGGATTCTATTTTGCACAAAATCAAAGATTGGGAACTTTACAAAAGAATAATCATTATATAAGATTACGTAACCTTGGTTCAGCCAAAGTTAAAAAAAATTGTATATGTAAGTCCGCAATTCATCTTGTCATATAATCCATCTCACGACTAATAGTACATGCAAAAAAAATCTAATTCCATACATTTTGATATAAAGGTAAAAACATTATTCAAATCAACGCATAAGATCTCGCACTTGATTCCAACATAATAACAAATATATAATTCCCACAATCTTAATTGAAAACATTAAATCATGGACACTTTGGATTATTTCTTAGGTTCTTTTCTTAGACTCTATCCACTCGCCATTTTTCGCATATAGGCACACAGTAGGGTCATAAATACAAACACAAGTCTCATTCAAATATATTTACAACATATTTTTCTTGTTTAAGAAATCTTAGGAGTATTAAAACAATTTGCTTAATATGGTCTCTATTGAAAACTTTATTATACCTTCTTGCATGTCATGTCTACCCGATCATCACTTGCTAAATGCCCTAGTCTTTTTCAGTTTATAAACAAAAATTAGGACTTTGCTTGCCTATTTTCTTGCTTGTTAAATATTGTAGTATTTGTTGCCATAAAAATTAGGACTTGCTGCAAAATGGCCACAAAACAGTCCACCTTTTTACCATTTTCTAAAAGAAAACAAAAACCTAGACTTTCTGGACACTTCCAGGTGGCGGCCCCCTTAATTCAAAGGGGCGATCCCCTTAAAATTAAAGGGCCCGACCATATAATTAAGGGGACCGGCCACCTGAAGCATGAATTTTACTATTTCTTCCTGCTTTTTGACCCTCATTCACCTAGACCTAGCTAAAATTTCCCAAAACTCACCAACATTCCTTGGATTGGCTTTCTAACAATGTCCATCCACCCTTAATTACACCATTTCTCTAGTATAAATCAACCCTCATCCTCAACATAATCACCACACTTATCTTGTCTTCTCAAATGTCTTCCCCTCACAAACCTTTACCAAAACCTTCAAGGGTTGCCAAAATATCCGTAAGACCCGTTTGGAGAAAGAAATTGAACTATTGTAACACATCAAATGAGGTTGATGTTAACTTACCAACACTAGTGCCCAAACCACAATCTCCCATCAATGAACCATCACAAGCAAACACCCCTACTATTCATTCAAACCATTTTTCACTATAATCTCAATCGCTTCCACTTAGTGATTCTTGTAATACTAATGTTGGACAAGCTTACATTCCACCACAAAGCATCAATCAATCTCAACCCCTATTTCCTCACTTACTTATCAATCTACATGTTGCTAGTGTGCTTCATGCTCAAACTCCACCATTACCTCAAGGTGACAACCACACTCAACCTCCACTTTCTCCATCTCCGAGTAGAGAAATGCTCATGAATGACATTAATCAACTTCAAGACCTATCAAACCTCCTTGCCATGCATCTCTCACAACGTAACACTTCCTCATCACCCTACTCTCCAAATTTACCTCACACCCTCAACTTGGATCAAGTTTGGTTATTGTCCTTGTTGCATATACACCCAAAAACAATTCCTAACCATGAGTGAAGATATCAATTGGATTGAATTTCTTGTTACTCGACCACAACGACCACCTCAAATCCAACGTGACTATCCTCCAATAACCACCTCCGCTCCAAACTCTCCACCAACAACCAACTAAGCACGATACATGCCGACTTTTTCTCGCTTTCAAATAAATGACCAATCCTCTCCTTTTGCAAGCAAGTCCTAAGAAATTCTAGGAATATTAGGACCTTTGTAGTTTACTTCTATGTATGTTATACTACTATGCTTCAAGCATATTATTTCTACTTGATGTATGCATGCTTGTGTGTTATACACAATTATTATGTTTAATGAATGGACTTTAGTCTTATGTTTTAATTATGCACGTGTTTTCTTTTTGGTTGGTTGAATTTTTCATATCCATAAAAGTTAAGCCTAGTTGATATATATTTATGATTGTTAGTTTACACAAATAACTTGACACTTGTTAAGCATTATCAACATGTTTAAATATGTTTCCTATTTGCTACAAGTTAGAAATAGTTGTCTTGTTCCTCTAACTTGTTTTGTAGCAAAGTTATTAATAGCTCGATTCCTTAGTGCCCTCGAACGAGGGGGAATACACATCAAGGGGGAGCGTACATCCCGTTGACTTTTCACATATTCATCGACGAAGCCTTTTTGATTCTACAAAAAGGGGGAGAAATAGAAATAAAACTCACTAAATACTTGTTTAAAAACAATTTTACATTTAATGAGTTTAGATTTTGTAATCATCAAAAAGGGAAAGATTATTGATAGAAATAATGCCTAAAAATGTTATTAATATTTTTCGATCCATAAAGAAAAATATTTACGGTTAAAGTTTATGAAAAAAGAATTCAAAAAGTCAAAAATGGACACTTAATATGGGACGGAGGGATTAATTAGTAGTAAATTTTTATTTTGAAATTTTAATCACTTAAAGGTATGAATAAACAAATGCTTAATGTAGTTTATGATCAAAAGATTTTTTTTTAACTCACACTTTTTATAAAAATAACACAAACATTTTTTATATCTTTTACAAAACATTTTTAGATTTAAACGAAATGTTTTATTCAAATAAATATTTTAAATTCAATTTTTCTACCCAAAACGGCTAGAAATGTTTTAGAAAACACCTCCCTCATAAAAGACAAAAAAAGGAGCGTCAGGCTTGGGCGGCCCTCTTAATTATAACGGGCGGCCCCCTTAATAATAAGAGTATCGGCACCCTAGTTAAGGGGACCAGCCACATGTTTTTTTGTCACAGCTTGCCTATAAATACTGGACTATTCTCTACTGATTTTCTCACCTTTTGCACACACTTTCTTTCTGTTCTAAATCAGTTTATACACTCTTTTCCTTCCTTTGATCATTTAATCATAAAGCTTTGTTTCTAAGTGATCCAAGCTTAACTCCTCAAGTGCAAGAGAATAATACTTCTTATCATCAAATCAAGAAGTGTTATAGTATAGTTGGTATAGTTGTGTAGTTGTGTTATATCTTATAAATCATTTGTGTATATTGTGAAGGTGTGTACCATAGTTGTGTACAATAAGTAGATTGTTGTGATCATTGTAAGTATAGTTAGATCGGGGTGATCTTAATAAGTAGTGATAGATTGGTATGATCGTAGTAGTGTCTTGGTGAAGTGAAGTTGTAAGTCAAAGTGAAGTTGTGAAGTGAAGAGAAGTTGTGAAGTAGAGAGAAGTTGTGTAGTGAACCCAAGTTGTGATGTGTCGTGAAGTGGTGTGTTGTGTTGTGATAGATTGGTTCTAGCTAGGATTAGAACTTGACATTTCGCTTAGTGTCGGAAATTGGTGTAAGCTAAGT
>BQNB010134766.1:0-15953 GCA_026074375.1 Tanacetum coccineum | reverse complement strand
TAGGTTTTCATAAAAAGTACTTTTACAAAAGTTACTTATTTTTAGGTACTAAAGATTTTCAAAGAAAAAATGGCAAATAAAAATATATTGGGAGTTGAGGGAAATCAGGGGTGAGCAAGGCTCGAACCCCTGACCTCAACCTCACTCAACCAACATATTTAACACAACACACACCACCACTCGTGCCCTTGGGTCTTTTCCGTTTTAACTTGCACACTTTAAATATTTAACCCTTTTTAGTCCATTCAAGCTATAAGCCTTTTTCAGCTTAATAACAGCTTATTCCTATAAGTTGTTCACCCCGTTTTATTTTTCTTAGGTTTAGCATAGTGCAAAGTATTTTTCACCAATTTTTCAGAATTTTCAAATTAGTTTAGTGTTTTTTATTAATTTTTTAGATTAAATCCGTTTTTAATTCATAATAAAAAATATAAAAGTCAAAAAAATATAATTCTCTACACACGTTACCTCGATTTTCCATTCACACCTCGTCGGGACACGACCCGAGAAGGTTTTTAGGATTTTGCTTTGGTCAAAAGTGATTATCCTTTAAAAAAGCCGTATTGGAATACTTCTTCTTATCATTGATAATTTTGATTCTTATTATATATATTTATTATATATTGTATTTATATATACTAAAGGATTGAAATCAATTTTTGGCGCCGCTGCCGGGGAGGAGTGTAAGCGATTGTCGTTCCGATGTTTGACAATTAGTGCTTTGAAGATCCTTCCTTGTGAAGTTATTTTCTTTATAAAAATACAAAAATATTTTTCATTTTCTTTTATTAGTATATAAAAAAAATCAAAAAATAAAATAAAAACATTGTCTTTAATAAAGAATAAAAACCATCATCAATATAATTCTCTCAACTTTAGCATTATCATAATAAGTTCCCAAACAAAAGATTAAAACTTGTCTTTGTGTCACTTGTGAAGTACGGCTCATCTTTAAGAGATTAACAAACTATAAGAGGGGTATAAGGAGGGTTGTTCCGAGGAACTACTACCCGAAAGGAGAAGGTTTTCAATAGCTTTGCGCTTTCCTGCTCCTCTGCTCCTTTGTGAGTTTTTCTTTTAAAGAGCTACCGTGAAGCTTGTTGATTATTGGTTTAAGTTATTCGGTCTCATTTTGTCTTTTAATAAAATAAATTGTTTAAAAAAACCTAAAAACCCAAAAATAATCTTCTTTTTCTTCTTACCCATTTAATTCTTTTCTTAACCCTCTATATTGTTTAATTCTTATAGCGTCACTCGATTATCGTTTGAATCCCCTCTTCACGTTTAAAGAGTGTTCGTCTTGTGGATCTTTGTATAATAAAGAATGTTGTTGTTCGAATATGAGTTTCGTTGGCAAATTTGTTCATGATTCTAATAAAGCTCTCGACTCACCACCACATCCCCACACGTTTCCGTCCAACCAACATCATTGCTTTCATTGTAAAGATGTGTTAGGAGATGGTGAATTTTGTCAACGATTTACTTGCATGAGGTGTGGAAGTGGTCTTAGCAAAGGACTTTGTTTGATTTGTGCTTCAAGATATGGAAATAATCCGAATCTGAATTCTTTAAATGATTCTCCAAATATTTCTGAAAATGTTTCACAAAGTCCTCCACTAATCGACCATCATTGTTGTTATAAGTGTGAAGATCTGTTAGATGGCTTCTTTTGTCAACAATGTACTTGCAAGTCTTGTGGGAACGGTGCTCATTATGGTTATAATTGTCCGCCGCAAGTTTTGATTATCTTTAATCCGGAACCATGCAACAATCAAACCGTTAATGAGCTCCCACAAACTTTGCCAAGTTTTGATCTGACATGCTATTCTGGAGAACGAAATTTATTACCTTATGTTTCAAAACCTAATTTTGTTGATGATTCTCCTAACGTTTTCAACCTACCTTCGCAACCCCAGACGTATTCTTATGAGTTTTGTGGGAACGATGCTCATTATGGTCACGATTGTCCACCTCAAGTTCCGTTTATCTATAATGCGGAACCGTGTTACAATCAAGACTTTACATTCCTATAAAATTTTCAATGTTTTCAACAACAATTTATTTGTTGTACCAGCTGTGGGGGCTCGCATGAGACTTTTCAATGTCAACAAGTGGTCTTCTACGAACCTTGTTGTGAAAATTGCAGAGGTCCTCATGAGACTTTTTAATGTCAACCAATGAATTATTATGAGTCCAATCTTTGTTATGAGTCTAATTATTCCGGTTTTGACCACTTTCAACCCCTGCAGTATTTCGTCATTCATCAACCTCCTCATGAGAAAACTATTGGAGAATTACTAGCAGAGGAACGGGCGGCTAATATCGATCAATCACCACCTCAAGAAATGAGTATCTAAGATATGGAGGATCTGAAGCAACATTATTTAGATGAAATGAAAAGTTTAATTGATGACTTACAGATTAAAGATTATCGTAATGAGAGAATAGATATTCAGTATAGAAGGGAATGTGAAATTAAGATTGATGAGCATAAACAGAATTTTAATGGAATGAGTATTGAAATTAGGAAAAAGGAGAAAGAGCTTCTGCAACAAGAGCAGGCAGCTTATGTTAGAACTTCGCAACAGTTTAATTTTATTTACTATGATGATGACGGTGACGAGGAAAGTTCTATTCCATTGAGTGACATTATTTCTGAACTTCCTTCGTGTATTGCAATCACACCTGTTTTATCAACCAAGGAGCCCGTTGACTCTCTCATAATGGAGGATGAGCATCTTGACACTATTCCGGCAACAGAATCGAACGAAGTAATAAAGTCTAGTGTTGAGGACCTTGTCCCAATCCCAAGTGAGTTGAAGGGTATTCCCGACAATATGTGTGATGTGCCTTTTCATGATAATTCTCCACCTCTTGACATTTCAAAAGATTAATCTGAGGATTTCTCCGATTCTAACGATGATTCTACTTTGATTGGTGACGACTCTTTCTCTATTGACAACATCGATTATGTCGATGCATCACCTCCTGATTCTGAGCTCGTCAGCTTCGAGGAGGTAAAGGATTTAGACCCAGAAGATGGAGGGATTGATGATGATATTCTTCTAATCAAGGACGATATTCTTTGTGAGAAACTGTTGAATATCAATCTTCTTATTGCTAAGATCAAAGCATTAAAGGACAATCCCACTCCATCTTCTGATTTTGTGACCAAGTCTCCCTCCACATCTCCTAACTCTTTTCTAAAGGAGACCAACATTTCTTATAATTCTTTACCCGAGTTCGAGACTTTCTGCTTTAATTTGGAAGAGAAAAGTAGTGGCAATCCCACTTCTTATACTGATTTATCTCTTCCAGATTATGAAGCATTCTTTTGTGATAGTGAACCCGATTCGAGGAATTTCACTATGGATGTGGTGGAGGATATTTTTGATAATCCAACAAGAGAACTAAGAGTTCATGTGCCTAATGTTTTACCCACCTGTCCCACCCTTTATTTAGATTTGAACTTCACTCCTTCTAGTGATTCCCTCGGATCCGACCTTGTAGTTTCTTTTCCTTCCGGAACCAGAAACAAGATTTTCGATCCAGGGATATTCATTGGAGTCCAATCCAAGAGATTTCTATCACCGGATAAATTTTCTATCTCATTCATCCGTGATCCTCCTTTTCCAGTGATTGACACTTTGCTTCCATTTTTATCCAAAAATGAGGACAAAGTTGTAAATCCTGGTATTCTTGCTGCAGGTGAGGAGAAATCTCCTCATCTCTTATCTCATCGGGGCTTTAAAGCTTTCTAGCTCATTTCTAAAAGCCCAATGATGATCTATGGAGGGGACATTCCTATCTTGGATGTTCTGTTTCTCCATTTCTATCCTCCTTGACTAGCTTAAGTATGGGGGATTGAGTCAGGCTCAAGACTCGGTTAACAAAAATAAGCGCTTCGTGGGTGGCAACCCATGCTTATCCTTATAATTATATAGTAGTAATGAATAAGTGTGTTGTGAGAGAGGCTCGCCTCTTCCATTTCTCGTGTTTTGTGTTTTGTGTTATTGTCCAGGATTGCCCGGATTTTGAAGCTTCTCGTGCTTGTGGTTTTGTCCTTCGTTCACTCGAGCTTCAAATCATCAGCTTCATTATCGGAATCCAATATCCTAATCTAATCGACTAACGTTTATCTTTGAGCATACTTAATAAACGGCTTTAGATTTACGTAGAGACCCTTCTTAAAACATTGAGGACAATGTTCAATTCTAGTATGGGGGGATCTATCGATTTGATTGTACCTGCAGCCGTTCTTTTCACGTAATCCCGTTTTTACCACCAAAATACCAAAAAATGAAAAAATTTAAAAATTTTCAAAAATAAAATAAGTGTTTTATCACAATTTTGACTTTCTTGCTGGGTAGAATAAGAATAAATTTTGACTCGATCGAGCGTATTGAGCTCTAGCTTGTTCCTTAACTATTAGACTAAGCATTCGCGAATCTTTTCACTAAAGATTATAAATTTGCAAGAACGAAAAATGATAGAGTTAAGTATGAGTTGGATGCTAAACAAGGATTATTTGAAAATCTTACAAGCTCATAAGTGTAATTTGTGGCTTTTTCTCCCATTAGCTCCTAACCGGACTAATAATACGTGCTCTCTTCAAAAATTAAACTCAAATCAACAATTTTTGAAATGTAGTCAATAACATTTTTGTCTTAGTTCAAATTTATACTTAAATTTTCTAAAAAGAAATTTTCTCTATATATCGTGAAATAAAGTTCTATATAAAAAAATGATGAATAAGGTAGTAATATAAACTGTGGGCTGATAAAAGTTTACTGCCTCTTGCCGGCTCACAACCGATGTGGCAGTCTTCAAAAGAAGGCCCATAGTAAGAATAATAATCCGAGACTGATAAAAGTTTGCTGCATCTTGCCGGCTCACAACCGATGTTGCAGCCTTCAAAAAGGTCAAGGATTTCAATCGCATCATGGTTATATTAATGTTAAGTGCAATAAATGTGATTTAATAAATATAGGGAAAATCTCTTTTTCTTAAATTTAAATATGCTTTCGAACTAAGACTATTTCATTTTAAGTTGTGGTTTTTCTAATAAGCTATGTATAAATGGGAAACCTAAGAGTTTTTGAAACCGAAGGTCCGTGAGTCTCGATACTAGTCTCTGTGGGGTGTCAAAAGCCTGGTTACTTAGCCGCGAGGTTGGGATGTGCCGAGACGAAAGTTGCTACATGGGATGATCTCGCCTTCAAACTCATTATTCTCGGGTGGAACGTGAAGCATAGAATTTTGCAAAACGTTGATCCATGGTTGAAATTCGAAATGACACATTCACCTAAGATATAATAATTTTCAGGAGTGAAAAGTTCACAAGTTACAAATATGAGTAGTGTTAGCATCTTAACTTATATTTAACGGTGATTTCATTTTAAGCTTGGTTTGGGATAAGTGAAAAGTCGGTGACGATGAATTTATCCTTTTTGGGCATTTTAGGATTAAAGTGCGTCTTATTCTATGACCCTTAAAGTTATGAAATAACGAAAGTCAAACATGTTAGTTAGTTGCTTAAAAAGAAAAGTACAAAAAAATGAAAAAATGGAAAAATACAAAAATATGTGTGGTAATAAGTGTAAATATTTAAAAATGGTCAAAACGGGGCTTTTCAAAACTTATGAGTCTTTAATTCCCTTTGATGAACACTTAGCTACTTTTCGAGGTAATTAGTCGAGGGGGATAGAGATTCTTGGTTTTCTTAAGTGTTTACTTATGGCATTGCGTGAGGACACAACAATAGTTTAGTATGAGGGATTTTGGTATGTGCTTAATTACACATACCATTTACCTAGGAAAACATGCCTAAAAGACTAAAAACATACCAGAAATGCATTGTATTTGTGTGTTTTGCATTTATATTGTGCAGGTAATGGATATCTACAAAAGGACAAAAACGAAGCCAAAACCGACAAAACCAAGCACGGGAACGGAAAGAGCGAAGAAAGTCAAAGTCAACCGAAAAGTCAACAAGTCAAGACAGAGCCGAAAGCGAATAAATCTAAATGGGCCAACCCGTACCCATTTAATGGGTCGGGTCAGCCCATTAAGACATCATTTTTTATAAGTTTTATGGTCCAAAAACCCTTAAAAGTCCAAAACCCTTAACCGGCCCAAAACCAAACGAATAAGCCCAAACGTCACTTAACAGTGTTAGCCCCAAAACCTTTACCCCTTTGCACCGTTAGTCCTTAGGGACTAACACGTTTGTCCCCTACACCTCTTTACCCTTTGCACCCCTAGTCCTTACCCCCTAACAATTGTTAACCCTGCACCCCAATTAAACTAACAGTACCAAATATTTTCCCGCCAAAGCCCTTTTGATACTATTCACCATCCCTAACCTCTCACATCCCTTTCCCTCCTGTCCCAAAACCCCAAATGAACCCCACAACAAAACCCCACATCACAAAACTCCAAACCATGTTGGCAATCAACTCATTTCTGATTGGATGATGAACAAGGACCAGAATCAAGGGCTTGGATTAAAGGACTTAGAGAGCAAGATAAATGGATGGCTGTGATGAAGATTTCGAGCTCCTCATAGAAGAAACACAACTCAAAGCTTCACAAACGGCTATAAATAGGAGCTTTTGGTCATAGTAGAAAAGATGTAGCTTAGGAGTAGTGTAGCCTTGTTTTACTCATTTTTACTGCTTACTTTACTTTAACATGTACTTTTCCTTTCAAGTATTGTAATCTTTAAAAAGTTTTAGTAAAATTTTAGTTTTAATGTTTTATGTTAATCTGTTTTACTTTTAGGCTTCTTATTGTTAAACCTGTTTTCAAGTCTATTTTTGATAAAGCTCCGAAACGCTCTTTAAACTACTAATACTTCAGTAAGCTTGTCCAATAGGCGTTAACTGAGTTTCACGTTTCAACACTCAAAATTTGGTAAGCTTTGGAGATACGCCAGAAAAGGATGGGCTTATGGGTATTTACAGCTTATTTAATAAGCTGAGCTTGTAGATTAAGCTTGAAAAAGCTATTTGATTCCCTGTTTAAGCAAGGGATAAGGTGCATTTCTCTTTTAGCTCTCTTTTATTTTTCTAGCTTATATTATCTTGCCAATTGCTATTTAGCTGTTGTTTGCTTATCTGCTTATCTTAGCTTATTCAATGCTTACATATGCCAATTCTCCCTTTTGTTAACTTGTTATGTTAGTCTAAAAAGTATAGTTCTAAGTTTTAGAAGAGTTTATATTATAGGTGCTTGAATTTGGTCAAAACTGCTCAATTTAGTTTAGCTTAATAAAGTGCTTATTGGCTCTAAGTTTTTGCTTATTTTTCATTGTTAAGATTAATTAATCATCTGTTTTCATAAATTTTTAGCTTATCTCTCCTTTTACTAGCTTAAAAATAGGAAAACAATTTTTAAAGGGGTGTTTGGATCAAACAGTACTAACTTAGGTTAGCACTGTTGGATCACTTTTACCACGTGCATCAGATTTAACTAGTCTAAATTTAGTCTAATTAATAGTTTAAATCAGTTTTTAGAGTCTTAAATTCAAGTTTTAGGTTTATTGAGTCAGTAGGTTGAATTTGTGGTCATTATGTATTTAACTTAGTTATCTTGATTAAGATTTTGTTTAAATGTTGATTGGTGTCATTTTTACTCTTGTTTGAGTCTATAAATACAGTAGAAAAGGTTTTGAATCAAGTGTGCAATTGTTTAAGGCCTTTCATAATCTGTTTTAAGCTTAATTTAGTTTTAAGTGGTTATAAAGGGGTGTTTGGGTTAAGGTTCAAAACGGGTCAAAATGAGGTGTATTCTGTCTTTGGGTCTTGAATCAGTTTTAACAAGCTCAAATTTAGTGGTTAAGTTAGTTTAATTCAGTTTTAAGGTTTAATAATCAAGTTTAAGGTCTTATGCATTCATGGTTTGAATCTGTGATCATTTAGTTTTATAAATTAGCTTATTTGATTAAATTTAGTTTAGTAGCTTGTTGGTGTGATTTTCATGCTTGATTTTGGTTATATATGCAGTATAACAAGTTAGATTTTAGTTTGTCATTGGCATTTTAGTTTTGAGTCAAATTTGTTAAGTTTTCTAGTTTATTGTCAAAAGTTCAAAGACCACTTTTTTATCTTAATTTTAAGTTAGTTAAAGTTTGATTTAGAGTCTGCTTTTCATAACCTAAGTTCTTTGTAGTATAGACTTTATTTGTTGAAGCTTTATTTACATTTTTGCCAGCTTTAACAAGCTTAAATTGAAGGCTAAAAAAGCCATTTTGTCGTTTCAAAAATTTTAAATTAACTCAGTACATACTGAGTGAAACACCCATTTTCATTTAGCTTTTTCTTAGCTTATTTGATTTTCAAAATGCTTTTTGATTGTTGTTTTAGGTAGCTTATAATATAAGCTTTAAGTTTTTACAGGTCATTTTTTCATAAGGTTCCATTTAGTTGCTTAAAAATAAGCTCAAAAGTCCCTCTAAGGGCTGTTTTGTTAAGAGTTTTGAGCCAAAAGCTCATTTGCTTTTCAGAGCTCTTGGCTTATTAGGAATGCTTAATTTATGTTTCTATTTGCTTATTAGGTGTAGTTGTAGGTCTATTTTTGCTTATCTTGTTTTCCATTAGCTTATTTAGTCTAAAAATACTTAACAGTTTTTAGCTTTATAGTCATTTAGAAAAAGTCAAGTCTGTTAACCTTTTTCAGCTTTTTCCAGCTTATTTGTAAATTTTTAGCAAAAATGTCTTTTTTAAAGTATCTTATTTTAGTCTTAAAAATCTTTTTCAAAAAAAATGTTCAAAAATAAAAACTTGTGAAAGGGGAAGTCTGGGGTGAGCTAGGCTCGAACCCCAGACCTCTACCCTCTCAACCAACATATTTAACACAACACACACAACCAAACGTGCCCCTGGGTCTTTTCTGTTTTATCTTGCACAAATTAATCATTTACCCCCTTTTTAGTCCATTTAAGCTACAAGCCCTTTTCAGCTTAATAACAACTTATTCCTATAAGTTGTTCACCTCGTCTTATTTTTCTTAGGTTTAGCATTCTTCAAAGTATTTTTCACCAATTTTTCAGAATTTTCCAAATTAGTTTAGTATTTTTTTATTAATTTTTTAGATTAAATCCGTTTTTAATTCATAATAAAAAATATAAAAGTCAAAAAAATATAATTCTTTTTTTTTTAATTTTCTTTTATCATTTAGGATTTAAAAAATTAAATTTTCATTTGTAGGGTTAAAATTTTAGAAATTGTTTTTTTAAAGAACGGGTTTTGAATCCCATAATCATTTTTAGTGTTTTTGCTTTAATTGCTTATCTTTTTTAGTGTGACTTTACTTGTTTTAGCATTTTAGTTATAGAAATAGAAAACCTAATCTAATTTGTGATATTCAAGCATTGTTCCACAAACGTTACCTCGATTTTCCATTCACGCCTCGTCGGGACACGGCCCGGGAAGGTTTTTAGGGGTTTTACTTTGGTCAAAAGTAATTATCCTTCTAAAAGCCTTACGGAATTCTTATTATTGATATTTTTGAGATAATTCTTTGGTTAAAGGTGATTTGTCAAAGGTTTACCATATAGTATTATACACATATATTTTATATATATATATATATATATATATATATATATATATATATATATATATATATATATATATATATATATATATATATATATATATATATATATATATATATATATATCTATATATATATATATATATATATATATATATATATATATATATATATATATATATATATATATACTTGACAACGAATCAGTACTCTTTGACGATTTCCACGCGTAATCAAAGGAATGGGTTTAGAAAGATCAAATAGATAGTCATCGCCTTCAGGATTTTCCCAATCAAGCTTTTCTGAAAGAGCCTTATAGCATTCTTCATAGTCGTATTCTAATTCTGAATAATTAGAGCGTGTGCCTTTGAGTAGTCTGAATGCTGGTCCTAGCAGTATTTCTTGAGTTAAATTCTCAATTTTCAGCACATTCAAGATGTATCCAGAGAAGTCTATTGGAGTGCTCATCAATTCATCAAAGTCCTTTAACGATTTATCAGTAGGATTGGAAGCTGCTAGATTCATTCATCCCCGTTTGAAGTTTGGACCTTCTTTAGTTGGTCTTTGCCCACACATTCCAGTTGGTTTGGGTTATTGGGTTCTTTAGGTGGTTTAGGTTTCCTGAACCAGTCACGTCTAGAAGCCGTCTCATCCCTTGGTTCATCTTCATTATCACCCAGATTTCCTGCCTAATCTTGTGGCATGTCTGAATCCGCAACCTCGAACACTGGTTCCTCTGATTGAACAGACTTTCCAGTAGATTTTGGTTGAGACTTGGTGCCTTTGGAAGAGCCAGATGTTGAATCTTTCTTTTTCGGTTCAGTGGTTGGTTCTGCATCTTTGCTTAGCTTTCTCTTCTTTAACCCTCGGTCTGATCCAGCAGAAATCTTTATCCTTGTCTTTTCGGCCACGCTTCAACGAATACACATCATAAGAATAGAAGAAATCTTTGTCGAGAGCGTAAGATTTTTTCAAACCATCATAGCAATCTCGGTGTTCGGGAGCCGTCAGATATGATTCACTTTTCTCCATTTTGTCGAGAAGAATCTTCTTTAACTTAAATTCATTAAGTGTAGAAGCAGCCTCATAAGTAGATTGTGGTTGAGAAGACACCTTCGTTAGAGTAACTTCATCACATGATTCTTTAATCAAATTTTCAATCACAGGTGGAGCGAAGTTAGACACTTCCTGGGGCAGAATCTGAGGCAGCTGATCTTTTACTTGTTCTTTGATTCTTGCCGTGAGGGACTCTGAAAGGAAGTTCATGAATTCTTATCTGGTTTCTCCCAACCTTGTGTCTAGATGACTGTCAACTAAAGATGTCACATGAGTGTGTAGAGGGTCTTTCTTAAGATCAACACCTTCTTTTTCCAATGTTGTGATTCTATCGTTAAATTGAAAGACTGATGAGAAATCAGGAAGATTAGATAGAGGATTTGTAGTTTTAATTGTCGGCGGAGGAGTGGGTGTAGCCAGTATTGGTGTAGGAGTGAAGGTGTGTGATGATTGAGGAATGTTTATGAATACCGGTGATGATTCAGGGATAACTAAAACTGGTATTGTAAGGAGAGTGGGTGCTTGAGTTCTAGGTACTTCATGGTGGACATGAACATCTAGTGGAGATACTATTTCTGCATCAGTTTGAGGAATATCTGAAAAATTTAGAAATTTAGATGCCAAGTCGGATGAGCGAGAAGAACTAGTAACAGGGATTTCTGTCTTCTTTAGAATAGTAGAAATTGTCACATGAGCATCTTCAACAACTTGTTCTTGAGTAGTCTCTAAATTTTCATTCCCTTGTTGAGCTTCAGTCATTTCAGTATCATTACCCTCACCTTGAACAATTCCTGTAGTAGTCTCAGTGGGTTCTTCCTAATCTTGCATCTGCATCATCATCAAATTGGTCGGTAGTATCATCCATTCCTTGTTCTTCATCACTTTTCATCTCATCATCTTCAGATTCATTTTCTTGATCAAACTCCTCTTCTTCTTGATCATCATCGTCAGATTCTTCATCTTGCTCCGAATCCGATTCTTGCTCCTCACTTTCATTCTCTTGCTTACTGATTTCATCACTTGATTCTTGTTCGTTGTTGTTGTCGTCTTCATCATTACCACAAGACTCATATTCACTCTTAGAAGAGTCATCATTGGTCACATCAGGAACCCCTGGTTTATCACCAGTTCCTTCACTTGTGACAGTAGGTGTGATCTTTTCAACACTTGGTGGTTTCTTGGCAACCGTACCAGAACCACTAGGATGAGTCTTGTGAAAGTCCCTTAAGCTTTTCTTTCTTGCTTCCTTCATTTGAGCTTTTTCAGACAAAGCTACTTCCGACAGCAGCTCTATTCCTTTTCCATGAGCTACATCCACCTTTTCTTTTTCCTTTATTTTTGACTTTGTTTCCACAGGAGGCTCTCTGATGACGATACCTGTTGCTGGCTTAGAAGCAAACCTTTTGGCAGGTGTCTTCAATCTTTTGCCCTTTTTGACAGGTTCTTCATCTTTAGGGACTAGCTCACTTTCCTTCTTGGATGGAGAGGCTTTCTTGAATTTTCTAGCAACCTTATGAGGCACCTCACCTATAGCATAGCCAAGATAAGTCTTGTACGCTTTACTTTCCTTCATCTTTGGACTTGTCAAACATTCAGGTAGAACTGCTCCATAGATCTGGGATGCTTTTTTTCTTGAAACAAATCTTAAGGTGTTAATCAAGTAGTCATCTTTGGAGGTGTGCATCCCAATTATGTTTCTCTAGGAAATTGACTTTTCTTGAATAAGGAAGTGGTGAATGATAACTTTGGTGAAACGAGGGTAGTACATCTTTTCTTACTTTTTGTAAACTTTGTTGTCAATCTGATAGGTAAAGTCTTCCCAGAGTAGTTGCACATAGTCTACATACTTCTGCTAGTACATGCCCCAAAGGATTTGTGCTTGGGAAAGACGAAGTTTGTCAAGTCCACTTTTCTTTCCAGATAGGCTTCTGTTGATTATAGTAGCAAAAGTTCTCCACGGTTGATGCATCTGACCGATAACAACATCGATGAGTGAATTGATAACCCCAGTATGACCGAGATCTCTTAAGAAAGATATAGTGTCTTCTTTAAAAGGAAGAGAATCAAAGTCACGACCAGGTACTCATGGGCAAATATGAAAGATATCTCTAAAGACTTCCAAGGTAAGCTTGAATCGTTTCTTCTTATCAATCTTGAATCGGTAGAAGTCATCATGCTTGTATATGCAATTCTAGAATTGATGTATATACACTTCAAGGACATCAGCAGTGATGAGAAATGCAGGATAGCATGGAGTGAGTGCAAGTGCATCCAGAACAACTTGAAATGTTTCCTCTTTTGGTTTCAATCCACGAGGGATTCTTCCATTGCATTTTCCAATGTCAAGTCGATTCTCTTTGGGAACAAGTTCAAGGTCAAGCTTGGTTTGTTGAGCAGTGATGGAAGTCATGATTCTGCTAAGATTTGTCACATATAGTTTATACACAAGCAAATATATATAGCACAGAGACAATCTAGATCATGATTCCAGATTATTAATGCAGCACAGGGTTTACTACAGGGGATAGGTGAACAAATACAAGGCAACAAACTGATACACCTACACACAATGCAAAGAACTGATACACATGTAACTAGGATACACACACAGACATATAACACATAAACCATATGCAAACTAATGAAATCAAGGCAAACACTTAAGATTTCTAAGGAAAATTATACCTAGCTTAATCATTATATGACAAGATAGGGTTAAATTACACTTAGATTATGTTATAAGGTTGAATTACCAAGATTATGAGATTAATTCTATTAGAAAAAATCAAGTATAGATTGCCTATATAATGTGTATAGATCGTCTGTGTATGATTTGAGTGTATAGATCGCCTGAGTTAGAAAACCATGTATTGATCGCCTGTTATACTTAATTGTGTATAGATCGCCTGTTGAACTTAAGAATGTATAGATCGTCTATGCAAATTTTTACACAAACATTTTACACCTTTCTAAGCATCTAAGTTCACTTAATCATGATTATATAGCCTCTATGAGTCATTTTAACACTTTTAACGCATGAATTAACCACAAAATTCTTGATTTAAGTCATGTTCGAGCCATAAGAACACGAACACCCCATATAATCAAAATTTCCACATATTTGTATAGTTAAGAACACTCCCACACTCACAATTAATCGTATAAGCAGTTTTATCCAAAACCCACAAACTTTTTCATTTTAAGCCTTAAGTTCACTTAAAACCGGATCATATACCATCAATATATCAATTCTAACATCATACAATCACTATTATCAATGAATCTCGATCTAGCCACGTTCGACCCATATGAGATTGAAACCACATTAATTTCAAGATTTGCATGAAAGAAGTAACTAAACACTAATATACTTAAATATTATACCAATCCTTAACCCAAAACCATAACAAAATTTCAAGTTTTTAACCCATTTTCACTTTGTTTGACATCAAGAATCATTCGAAACCCATGAAGATGTTACCTCTTTCAGAACTATTAATGGCTTTAAGCTATCCACTATTGGTACTAAAACCTCTCACCATTTAATGAGTTTTTTGCAGGTTGTAGCGTGGTGTATTTCACTGTTGGGTGTTAGTAAGCCCTTAATCTTTTTTTCCATTTGTACACTTTGAAGGGATGCAATGTAAAAGAAAATTAAATTGAATTTTAGGGTTTTCGAGTGTAATTCCATGATACAGTCATATATAATGAAGTTTTAATGATGACATTTGTGTACCTTAAGCTTAAAACAAATATTGAGCAAGTTCTTGAGGGTCTTGAAGGTTATCAATGGAGGAATATGGTTTTTGAGGTGTTATGTATGTAAACCGAGAGAAAGAAAGAGACGGGGAGGTGATTATGTTCAAATCTTTCAAGGTTTGGCATAAATGCCCCCTAGGGTGTAATAAGACTTTCACTTTTCTCTTAAACTATTCCTAAGGCACACTAAAGTTTCCCATATGGCAAAACTAGACCCTAAAGATTAGTTATCAAGAATAAGACTTATCATTTTGCATTACTACCCCTATAAGATTAAACATATATCAAGTACAGCCTAATTGAGTTGATATTTACCAACTCCCCTTTAATTATTCACCTGACACCATTAAAAACCTTTTTTGATTGACACCTTATTAATTGTGAAGAAGATGATTTTGACAGTTTCTCCCCCTCAAATAATGACCCGTTTTCTAGTTAAAGAGTTGTAGTCGTTATTTGATGGTTTAAAATTGTCTTAGAAAAATGATGATTTGTTGAATCTGAAAGATGATTATTATATATTTTGAAAATCAACACCTAAGTAAATAAGATTTCTCTTATTTTGACACATAAGCGCACTGACATGTACACTTATTGTATATAGGAAGCACCGGTTGTGTTGCAAAGTAAACACAAGCCTTTGCATGGTCATTAAGTAGACCATGCCCGAGAATAAATTCCCGTTGAGAGGTCAAGTTGTCTTTTTGACGACATACTTGCCTTGAAGATGATGACCGGGTTTCTATCTGAAATAATTGCAAGCCATTTTGGCATGTTTTGAAAACTTTTGAAACTTCTGCTCGAACTTCATTTACAGCCACGTATCATTATTGAATGACATTTCTAAGGCCGTAAATGTTATCGATTTTCAGAAGACATGCCAGAGATACATATTTTATATATTTCTGATTTTTTAATTTTTTCTTTTGTTTTTGAAAAAATTTATAATAGGAAAATCTTTTTGGATTTTTATGTTTTCATATGTACATATATACAGGATATGAGTTACCACCATCACTCGTCCATTTCCTTTGCCAGACGTTTCAACGTTTCTGGAGACATGCTTCTCATACCAAGCTTATCGATCAAGAAGTTAAATCTCTCTCGAGGTAATGGTTTAGTAAAGATGTCAGCCAGTTGGTATTCAGTCCGGACAAAGTATAGCTCCACGATTCCATTCTCCACTTGCTCCTTTATGAAATGGTAGTGAATATTGATGTGCTTAGCTCTTGAATGTTGAACATTATTGCAGCATAAAGCAATCGCACTCTTGTTATCGCAGTACAGAGGAATCTTATTGAATTTAAAACCATAGTCTGTTAGTTGTGAACGAATCTATAGGATTTGTGAGCAACATGCAGACAAGGCAATATATTCAGCCTATGTACTCGATATGGCTGTGCTCATTTGCTTCTTGGACGACCAGCTAACAAGTTTATCACCTAAGAACTGAGCGCTTCCCGATGTACTACGTTTAGTGTCCTGACACCCCACGTGATCGGCATCTGCATAAGCTGTGAGTGACATATCGGTATCCTTCGAGTACCATAGACCTATGTTAATAGTTTTGTTAAGGTATC